>JAKCPI010020079.1:0-11079 GCA_023213315.1 Euborellia annulipes | reverse complement strand
AGGGCTTTCTTAATTATAAAAAAAAAAAAAAAAAAAGTTATTATTATTTCAATCCAGTGCCTGCTTGATGATTTGGTTCATTCTAAGAATACATAAATATTTCTCTATACATTTCCTATGGGAGAAATCTTAACTTTAGGAATTAATAACTCAAAAAGTTATAAGAATTCCGGGACTCGAGTATTTCTCCTGGACTCGCCATAACATCCTTTATAAGAGTGCAAAATTTCGTTTCAGAATTCCTGCGGGTAGTTGGTCAAACAAGAGCGTGACAAACAGACGGACACTCCGTTATTATATATCTAACTTGTAAGATTATAAAAAATATATAGATGTTTTGAAAATTTTAGAGTGAAAATTTGAAATAAAAAAGAATCTTGATTATTTTGTTCCATTAAAATAGAGGAAGTTTTTAATTAAACAATACTATTTTAAATTTTACTCTACTAATAGACAATTCACATTCATTAGAGCCTTGATGAAATGTTCATTTTTTTATTTTTATCCAACATTGAAATTGGGGTTAAGGACCTATATAGATGAAGTTGATATGGAGCTGAATAGATATATATATATAATAAAGAGATTGCCTCAATCGAAATGTAATAATAATTTGGATCCATTCCAGAGCTGCACAATAAATATGGACACGCTGGCTGAGAAACAAAAGTAAACGTTTTGATTTTAGCTTGTCCTTAACCCGGGTCACTCCCCTCAGAGCTCTTTTATTAGTAGCCTAGGTCGCACGCCTCTCCTTCTGGCAAACAACCAAAAAAAAATTCCAACATCCAATTAACATCAACGAAAAAAAAACGCGATAAAATTTTCCCTTTTTATTCAGGTAGCTATAGTGAATCATTTTCTTGATACTTATTATAAATAACAGTTAACTTATAAAAACAAGAAACAAACATCGATAACAAAATTTAAATGTCAACTAGCCTTTGGGCTATTGGGACCCTATTTAATTCATTCATATTTTATTTTAGAATAGACTGTACATGTTGGAGGCCACTGAAAGACTCAGAAATTTTCAATTGAATTTTTCTATTCCATTCAAAGATGAAATTTTTCAAGCTCAAAAAAAATATCGGCAACCTAA
Organism: Euborellia annulipes; assembly: GCA_023213315.1. Classification (NCBI taxonomy): domain Eukaryota; kingdom Metazoa; phylum Arthropoda; class Insecta; order Dermaptera; family Anisolabididae; genus Euborellia; species Euborellia annulipes. Next base: position 9,977 of record JAKCPI010020079.1, on the reverse strand, counting down.
TGAAAGAACTGGATCACGAGGCATCAGTAGAGGCTTCGCATTTCTTGATCCAGTGTTGCGTCACTGCCCACATTGACTCCCAGAAAATCGTTCAATTTACCAGTTCTTTTCATTAGATTCTGAATCAAACAATCGCTAAGAGGCTCAACGCTAAATACTGCCGGTATTTTCTTTGGGAAGTTTGAAAAAATAATTCATTTCAATTAAAATTTCGTGCTGGGTATATAAGTTATTTGAAGTAGGTAGAAATAAAACCACCGTTTGTGAACACCTTTACTTGCCGAGTGCTTCAGGCAGACGCTTCCTATGCATTACCATATTATTATAATATATATGACAGGGACAAAAACTTTAAAAAACTTTCATTGGGACTGAAGATGGCAACAGTTATGGTAACCGAAACGTCTGCCATGGTTAAAATGTAAAGATGTTCAGCAAACGCTGGTTTTATTCCTCCCGACTTCAAAATAATTGATTATTGAGTGGAGTAGAAAAACTTCATCAATATTAATCTCAAATAGATTATTTCTTTCATACTATTTAATTAACAGTTCCGGGTTTACTGAGTTGGAGCTCGGTCGTTTTTTTTTTTTATAAAATTGGAAAAAACTAAAAATGTAATCAGAAAAGTACTAGTACTCGAAGTTTCCAGAGACGAGACGAGATCAAGCGTAGTTTGTTTTCTATACGGGAAAAAGGAAATATTTAAAATTTGAAAGAAGTCGTTAAAGGGAATTTCGAGAGAATTGGGAAAAACTATAAAAGGACATTAGTAAAGTACAGTGAGGTACAATATTAAGTCCCCGTGCGTTTTCTACCAAGAAAATTTCCAATAAAGATTTTCATTTAAAAAAAAAATGAAATAATCACAAGTAGAAAACGCATGGGTGGGACTTAATATTGTCCCTCACTGTACCAGTACTCGAATTTTTCTAAATATGAGATAGCGCAAATTTATATTGGTACCGGAAATAGTATATACTTAAAATTTGAAAAAAATCGTTAGAGCCGTTTTCGAGAACTGATATGCTTACAAACAAATAAATGTACATTGCTCGTTTAATAGTATAAGATAAGATAATAAATAAATAAAAAGAAAATAAATAAGATAGAAGATCGTCTTGATCTAAAATAATTAATTAATAGGAGACGGAATTGAACGTTAAAAAGTTTATTTTTAATATTATTAAAAAAAGAACAAAATATGACATCTATTAGAATAAAGAAACTAAAATTGAAAAATATATAACTAGAATTTGAATTAATCAGCCAAATCCATTTGCCTGAAATAATGAGAGACAAGACAAATTAGAAGACTCAAAGGCGCCACGGATTCTTTTGAAGGATTCGTTTGTTTAGCTCTAAGATTTGCACATATTCTGGCCAGAGTGCGAATTTGGCTGTGTGTTTCTGGGTCTAAAGGCAATTCTAAACACGCCATTAGAGCATAGAGCCACCTCCCGGCCTGCAACGTGAGTTCTTCGGCAGATTCTAACCAGCTTATATGATATTCAAGTAATTCAAGAACAGTGGGTTGGCTCATAGAAAGCAGAGTCTTAATCAAAGGCTTATGCTCCGAAGTCGAATCGTTTCCAAAACAATAGGTTTTCCACTGACTTTCATTATAATTACCTAGAAAATGACAATGCGATATTAAAACGGACCAAAAAGGGTAGAATTAAATTTTTTTTATTATATTAAAAGGTCTAATATTATTATCTATCTAAGATGAGCAAAATATTTTTATCGAAACTATTTTTTATGGAATTAATTTCAAAAGAATATCATAAAGACTTCCCTCTAAAGGATAGGCAACGAGTTCCCTAGTGAAGCTACGCCTTTTGAATATTTCTACCCATATAAATCTAAACAATCAATAGAGATATGCTTAATTCCGATTGCATCAGTAAGAAGATCAAAATAAAGTGAAGAGGAAACTGGAAGACTATATATATTGCTGGCCTGAACTTTATTTAAGAAAAATTTTTTTAATAGATCCCTGTACTAGTTGTTATGTTGCTCAAATATTTTGAACATACATATTCAGTGTTCATTCTTAGTCTCCCTTAAAGTTTGATCAATTTTCCACTGTATATTAATAATAATAGACAGTTAAAAATTTCCTAATCGACGAGAATTAATCCAACTTGTTGAGCGCTGGAAGAGGAGAGTCAAATTTTTGTCGATAATAGATTGAACTAGGAGAAATACGAGAAAGTGTCATGGAAAGAAGGGAAAAATGTCGATCTTCACTAGGATAATTTGCCCACCCCTGGTGTATATGTATACCGCTCTTAACCTACGTTATGTGAGTGCGAACTTGTGATTTTTATTTTTTCTAACAAAAATTCTTTGTCTATTTAACGTGTTCACTTTACTAGTCAGGAAAAATAACTCTTTCAATGTTATATATTCTAGAGCGGGAGCTGGAAGAGGAGAGAAGTGATCTCATTCATAGATTCATTTGGGTCACCACATGGGGTACCGGGTGTTGGCCTCGGCCAGAGACAGATGGGTGTTGTGTGTGTCATAGAGGGCGATGCACCAGGGGTAACCAAACGGGGAATGATTTCTTTTGTTAGGACAATTGTATATATATATATTCCATGGACAGACAGAATCTTCAAAGTATTATGCCTTCAAATGTACTCTTTTAAAATTTACAAGTGATTAAGTTCAGTCAATAATTAATTTGGACACCATTAGTTTTATCTCTAGGGTTTCAGAAACCTTCGATTACTTACATTTAATGGTTGTAGGTTGAAACTTTTCTGAACTTTTAATAAAAGTTAATTTGTGTCTTATTTGAGAGAAATCGGCAATTTGTTGTTGTTTCCATTCTTCTGTTGGTGCTAATTCACTTGGCAAATTTGATGAATATTCAAAAACAGGTATAATTGGTGTTTGTTTTTTGATTTTAGAAGAATCGATCTTGACACAAACGACATCATCAATTTTTCTTTTTTCCAAAATTACTCGATTAAGATAATCATGTCCATCGATAGGGGGAGAGGATAAATTTATTTTCCTCTCTTCAATAGGAAAAGCCACATCTTGAAATTCCAGTGAGTGCATTTTGTTGAGTTTCCAGTCTCATAGAAAATTAAAATACATTAATATTATCTAAAAAAAATTTTAATATATTAAAATTTTTGATATTTTTACAAATATAAGTTAAAAAAATAATAAAATCAAATTTTAAGAGCAAGTGTCAAATGTTGAATTTTAACCTGCTTGATCAAAATTAATTTATCTGTTTAAATATTAAATAATGAAATACAATTAGAATAGAATACCTTTAATTATTTATAAATTAGATAATTGAGATAATGAGTAACATTAAATTTGCACTGACACTTTAATAGAGTTTTATTGTAAATTTGATAAAGGATAATCCAAAATGGCGGTCAGGAACAAATATAAAATAAAATGAATGGTGCTGCTTTCTATTGACAAAACCAAAAAGCTTTGTTACTTTGACTTTGACTCCATACTGTTAAAAACCCAACTTTTTGACCACAGAATGAATGGCCAAAGCGTTTTTTGTTAATGATAATAACTAAACTATAAAAGTCTAAATTCTAAATTAATTCAATTGAGATTGTCACAGATGTAAAAACCTTTAAAATTTTAGCTGAATTGTCCTGGGCCCCCCCCCTCTATTTTTTTTTATTATCTTCCAACCACGAACCCTCATTCCTTAATTTTCCCCCCCCAAAACAATTGCCTGAAAGCCACAGAATGAGTGGCCGAAACGTTGTAATTGTTACAAATATACCACAGCTATAAAAAATCTTATAATACTAAAGGCGTTTTATAAATTCTAATATTAATAAAATAGAATTATTAATATTTCTATTTGAAAAGAAAGAGAGCCGATAGGTCTCTTACATATTTGGAAATAGTGCCTTGTTAACTAATTTGGTGTTTTTCTTTCACAAATAAACCAACTTCAGCAAGACCCCGGGGCCCTCAGGGCTCAAGTAAAAACGGAAAAATTTAGATAAAAAAAAAAAAAAAACAAAATTTAATGAAAATTTCGTAACGCGTTCCAGGAACTTGTAACTTGTACCGAGTTCCTCAAAAATTGACGAACGGCCCAGTATATAAGAATATGTTTTAGGGGGAGGGGAGGCTGCTGGAAGGAAGGATAAGAAAAACAAATGGAAAGTTAAAAATAAGAAATTAGAAATTTAAAAAATATATATTTTGTTTACTGTACATATGAAAAATTAAGAGTCAGTAAAAAATAATTAGTAATCATTCATATTGGAATTATTTTCAATATTCTGTATAAACAGTATAAAAAAAAAAAACTAGAAATCTTGAGAATTAATAAATGTTTAGCATTTTACTTGAAATATGCTCAAAAAAAGAGCAAAAAATGATTTACGGATTATTAAATTTTGAAAGATTCATTTCAAAAATAAAAACTTACTCGTTGGTATAATTGGGTTTGCGTTTTTCGATAAAAGCTTTCATTCCTTCCTTTTGATCTTTCTGTAATAAAAATTTAACCATTTGAGAAAATTTTTAAATTTAAGAAAGAAGTTAAAACAAAAACAGCATTTAGTATACTAACTAGCCGTGCCTCCCGCCTTTGACGGGTTTAGCAAGTTGGCGAGAGAGAGTTCTAACGAACAGACAAGTTTATTACTTTTATAAATAGCTCGTTAACTTGTAATCTCGGAAGTAATAAAGACTTCCGAAACAAATTATTCATTTAATTCCTTTGGTTACTTATTTCAATACAATCACAATCAAAGACATTCAAAATTGTTATTTATTGGGTCTCTAAAAAGGAATTGAATAAAACTATAATTGATTAATAAATAATTGAAATTAAATAAATATTCCTGCCTATAAAATAATTAAATTATATGAATAAATGCTGTTTTTGAGATAAATATATATATATAACTAACCGTGGAGAAGGTGGCGTAAAAAGTTCGTCGTTCATACATAATTCCTTGCTGAAGTGTCGTTTCATAAGCTAAAAGAAAAAAGTATTGAGCAGCTGTGATATTAAAAAAAAAAAAATTAAAAATAAATGATTATACCTTTGTTAACAGCATCTTTGCAAAGGCGAACAATCAGAGGTGAATGGGAAGAAATTCTTTGTCCTAATTTCACAGCTTCATCGACTACTTTGTCAGCAGGGAAAATTTTGCTCACCAATCCTAGAAATAAAAATAAAATAATATTCTAATATGAAAGAATTATTGCTGGACATAAGAAAAATCCGGAGAATAATACACCAGCCTTGATGGGCCATTTTGACATAATTTTATTTTATAAATATTTCAACCGGCAGGGCTTCAGCATAAAAATATGATTTGATGGAGAGCCTGTCCGTATCAAAATTGTATAAAAATTATAATTTCTTTTTTCAGAAAAGCCGGGGCCAAACATATGAGCGAGCGTTTCGAAGTTTTGCAAGTAATAATTTTGACACGGAACCTCAATTAGATAATTTATTTTGTTTTGAAGATACTAGGCGTGATGGCGGTTGAAATATCTACAAATTAAAATGACATGAGAGTGGCCTATCGAACCGGGTGTAGTATTCTCCAGATATTCAGATATTAATATTTTATCATATTGCTACTGGTGGGAGGGGGGGGGGGGGTTAAAAAAAATTAGGAGATGAAATGGAATGCATACCAGATTTTGTAAAAGGATAATTATCAACAGTGTTTTAGAAAATATCATAGAAGTTTTTTTAATTTGTTAGTTATATCTACTACAAGTTATAGACATTCTCCTGAATTCCTCTATATTTTTGTCTAAACAAGCTAAGTCGAAGCCCGTAATGTTGACTAGTCCACGGCAGGCCTATACTGATGGATCTTAATTATCAATATACAGACTCTTCTTTTTTTCTCGCCTGATTATTCCCGCGGCGCGGGGTTGGCGGAGGGGGTGGGGGTTTTTTCGACCGGAAAGGAATAGAACAGGCCGGCCCGTCGCACGGTCTGACGCCTGTTGAAAATATAGAAGAAAAGAGACTGACATGCAAAGCACAGAAGTACTGCCAGTCCCAGCTAGGGCAGCTCGTGGTCGCCGTGCCCACGAGATGTAGGCCCCAGAGCAAATCAATATACAGACTATTTAATGAAAAAAAAAATGAATTACCCATTTTTTCAGCCTCTTGAGCTGTAAATGGATTTCCAGACAGGCAAATTTCCATTGCTTTGCTTTTACCAACACTCCTAGTAAGTCGTTGAGTGCCACCGGATCCAGGGATTGTGCCAATAGTGATTTCAGGTTGACCAAAAACGGCTTTTTCGCCAGCGTAAATGATATCACACATCATAGCTATCTCACAACCACCTCCCAACTGAAAAAAACAACAACAAGGAATAGTTAATAATAATAAAAACATTCACACTTTTTTCTCATTCACACTCACACTCACACACACATTCACTCTGTCTTTTCGGCAACTCAGGCCATATAAGACATTTACGATATCCGTTATTGATTTAATATACATATATGGGGTCCAGGCATTCTTATTTAAGCCATTTGGTATCCAATTGGCTTAAATAAAATCATCGGACTGCCTGGGGTCCGAACCCGCGACGTTTGGTATACGAGGTTAGCACCTACCTCTACGCCAAGCCCCGAGGGCAAGGAATAGTTATAAAGCTAGAATTTTAAATTAGAGAGTATCGAAAGGGATGGAAACTAGTAGTTATATTCTAATAAGAACAAATTATGCCCGTGACCTATGGTTCAGAGGTAGAGCCTTAACTTCTGGTGCCAAAGGTCAAGGGTTCGCATCCCGTCTCAGGAGAGAAATTCATTTCAATTGAATTGGCTATCACTCAATTGAAATAAATAGGGATGGGTCTTAAATGGCCACAGATGCCGAAAAAAACCTTAAATAAATTTAAAAAAGAACAAATTATGCAAATGAATTCCATAGGCTCAGAATAAAAATAACCTTGAACCATGAGAGAAAAATTTCCTTTCCAATACTAAAACGTTTGCCTCCTCCTAATCTAATTCGTTATTTATTTATCTATCAATTTGCACTTTGCTCATCTGAACAATAGTATTAATCGTATGTAAACAAAATTCAAATGAGAATCAAATTATGAACATTGTATTATTAATAAAGCTAAATCTGGTGTGATTAATCGCACAAATCTTTTCTATGGAGTATAAAATAATTTTGGGGATAAAATAAGAATATATATTTTAACGAGCCACTAAAAAATAATCGATTTATGAATTTTAATCAACGTTCTAGTACTCTTTGGACTGATTTTATTCAAAAGTTTATTTATATGGATGAATTTCTTATAAATCTATTTTGAAAGTTAAAAATAGATTGATATTAATTAATCTTACAGCATATCCATTGACTGCAGCAATAAGTGGTTTAGGGCATTCAGGGAGAGCTGCCCAGGCAGTAATGAAATCATCTTGAATACTTGAAGAAAATGTGTTATTGGACATTTCTTTAATATCAGCACCTGTGAAAAAAAAAATTGAAATTTGAAATAAACAAGTATGATAATTATAGAAAGACTAGACGAGAGGGCCACCATCGGCCTTTTCTTCATTGTAATTAATTTATAGAAGATCCTCTTTGAATTTGATTTAATTATCAACACATGGGCCTTTAATATCCTCCCCATAAATATCTTATGGGGGAAATGGTAATTTTGTTGCTTAAGGTGCGCGTCTCGAAAAACCGTCAAACGCCGATTCAGAAGCTGGTTATTCTAGACGGCAAGAGATGGCGTTAGTTCTACCCATAGGGAAACAAGCTTTTTATTCCATTTCATTTGAAAGATTCCAGCTAATTAATTAAAGGCAAAAAATTAATTATTCTTAAACACAATGATTACTAATTTTAATTATCTATAAGATATAGACCGAATTTTTTAAAAATATCTTTTATTTAATGTGAAATTTTAAATAGCTTTAATTTAAAAAAAAAATTTGAGGTCGGTAGCTTCAAAATTGCGGCCGCTGGAAACTTTCAAAATTAGCACCTCGAGACGCGCACCTTAAACGCTTAGAAAATAAGAATATTGGGAAGAAATAATTTTTGTAATCTTTAGATCGTATAATAAAACTGCGTTTCAAAATTTCACCGGTACGTTGTTCGAACAGAGTGTGAAAGACAGACGTGCGGACATTAGCGAAATATATATAAATATTGATATATATATATATATATATATATATATATATGGCCTATAGGCAAATAAATGGATACCGAAACTTGTTAAGTTTACTGCAGCTTTAATTTTAGAATAAAATGAACGTTCAAAAAATTTAAAAATAATACTACAGTAGTCTAGTAGCGCAGTCCGCCTTCGCTCAGCTTGAATATTTAGTTTTCCCAAATAGGAACATCACAAATATATCAGACTTTTGCTCTAAATGACAGGGCCAGCTTTAAAGTGTTATAATAAAATTGTAACTGACCGGCAGCAAATGCTTTTTCGCTGCCTGTAATCACAACAGCCCCAACAGATTTATCTGCAACCATTTTATCGATGGCATCGGTGAGTTCTCGAACCAATTGATTGCATAACGCATTAAGGGCTTTTGGTCGGTTCAACGTCAACAATCCAACTGGACCTCGTTTTTCAGTCAAAATCATTTCATATTTCGCTGCATTTTCTGTAAATAGAAAAAAAATAAAAATCAATTTAATAATTATACTCTATTGCATAAGTGATAAAAAATGAACTATGAACGAGTTAGTTTAAAAATAAACTAATATTAAATTTAGATAAATCTCTAAGTGAATAATTTATTAAGCATAAATCATATCATTTAACTATGAGGTAATATTAAAAAAAGAAGTTAAAAATAAAACTATTTTATGGATTAACGTTATTTTGAAATCATATTGTTTTAGATTCATAATTTTTTGTCTTTGAGTTGTGGAAAGGTATATGAAATTAATTTCTAAAGCAAATACTTGCCGGAAAGAAAGATGAATAAACAGAAAATATTTAATATAAGCTCACAATACGCGACAGGAAAAATAACTTATTGAGAAATTCAGATTTCATTTAGGTAGACTACCACCATGGGCATAACTAGGGGGGTCCCGGGTCCCCCTCCCCAAGAATAATTGAGACAATAAGGGGCCAGGCCAAATTCCCTACGCCCATGACTACCTTTTCGCCTCACCTGAGTTCATTATTATAAAAATATTTTTTTGCGAGTTGAGTGCTGATATTCACATTAACTATCAGCAAAGGATACGTCAAAATATAATTTATTTATTCTTATCATTTATTATTAACTTATTAATTATAATTGAAAGACATTTGACGTTTCTTTCTTAATGTTTTACATAAAATAATTAAATAGCAGGTATAAAACATTGAGGAAATTATTTCAAGAAGATCGCATTAAATTTCACAGACTTCTAGAAAAACGACTCGGTGAGATCGAATTAGTAATCAAAGAAAAAAATTTATTAATTATTTATTGGATATATATATATATATACAAAGATTTTCTCGGGTTAAATAGAGTCGGTTGTTGAGATTTACTAAATAAACCCGTATCGGAAGCCTTCCACAACATATATACATAGAGAGCCATAGAAAATATTTTCGGGGAGGGAGGAGTGGGGGAGGTTCGGATGATCCGAGAGTAATCTCCTCCCTTCTCAAATAAATAAAATATTTTTTATGATTTCTAAAAGTATTTAAAAATTCATGTTTCTCTCTATATATTTCTTTTTATTTATAATTTTTCGCTATTTCTGGGGGCGTGGGGTTTGCATAACAACACCTCGATTTGGGGAGTAGGGAAATTGAGGCGACGAAGTCAACCTAAAGTAAAAACATAAACGCGATTACGCAGAACCAGATTTCAGAGACAAATCCAATTCTCTGAGACAACCCCTAACAACATCTGGGGGACCAGCAAGATTGCGACCCCTTAAACAAGTAAACTCCCCCATTACCTCCTAATCTCACCCTCTTGAAAAT
>JAKCPI010020078.1:0-119816 GCA_023213315.1 Euborellia annulipes | reverse complement strand
TTATATAGTACATAACAATAGGTTAAAACCATTTATAACCATAATAAAAAAAAAAAAGGGGAAATTGAATAATTCCTAGAAACTCATTACGACAGGATAAATAATAATAATAATAATAATTCTTTAAATTATATTTGAAGTAGAAATAAATAATTTATATAATACCTATTGCTAATCAATAAATATAATAAATATATTTCCAAATATATATCAGAGTATAGAAGAAAAAAAAAAATATATATAAAAGAGAAAAGTGCTTATAGTATTGTTAATAGATTCACTAATCATATAATCAATTTATTATCTTTTCAAAATATATAAGTTTAATTAAGATTTTAATGAAATCAAACTAGTCGTAAGACATCTATATAAAAAAAAAATATATAATAAATAAAAACAAAGAACTTCATTATACATTTAATGACAAATAAAATTTAGCACATGAATAAATTTACTAAATATTTCATATAAAATTTTAAAAAAAAAAAAAAAAAAAAATAATATATATACATGATTTTATACCAGTATAATGAAATTCTATGTTCAAATAAATTAATTAAATTATTTTATCATATCAAAATATTGTATTAAAAAAGGTTAAATTGATCTCTCAAAAAAAAAAAAATAATGAGAATATTTATATACACCCACATGTATATTAGAAATTTGCAATCTCTCTTTTACCAAATTAAATTTACTAATAATGAATCAATTCCTTTCAATCGTGTGTTAGTCAGCTGTCTACCCATATTTACCCTTATTAAGATATAATTACACAAATTTAATTAAATTTCAAAATTTTTTCGATATTAAATAAAATTAAACTTAGGTAAATTCAAATGAATAAATTTCAAGTAAAATTTCTTTTGACCCCGAGAACAAAACACCATTTTAAATTTCCAAGCTAGAATAAATACTTTTAATTAATCAACGCGTAAACCAAAATTTCAAAATCTTTTAAATAATTAAATGCTTATAAAAAAAAAAAAAATTTTTTTAATTAAATTATTTTTTATTAAATAAAGATCTCGTCTCTTTTATTTTATTAATATATCTCTGTATTATTTAATCTCCATTGTGTAAAGATTAGGATAATTCTTTTCTGAATATGTTGAATCCCTACTCTATGATACCGTGATGGGTTTTTTCTCTCCTGCGATCTATTCGTACTTAATTGATAATCTCAAATGAGTACACATATTTACTTATTTTATTTTCAATCGTTAACCACCTCCAAGTATTAAAAAAAAGAAAAGAAGAAGGAGAAATAGAAGAAATTTAATGTGAATCTTAAACTTCCTATAGTGCATATTATAAGACAGACATTTCATTATTTCATTTTTATCCTTATTTTTATTAGTAGGGTCAGACACTGACTACAATCAGACACACGCGTAAAAAAAAAAGAGAAAACATATAAATAGATAATTATTCTGAACAAATAAATAAATAATTAATTTGAATAATTAAACAAATATGATAAATAATAATTAAACAAATATTTTAAACAATTAAATAAATATTTTAAATAATCACCAAGTATTTAAATGATAAATAATTATTTTGAATAATAAATATTATATATGAATAAATAATTAAATAAATAAATAAATAAATAATTATTTTGAATAAATGAAATAAATAATTGAATAATTAAATAAATATTTTAAATAATGAATAATTATTTTAAATAAATAAATATTTTCAATTAAATAAATATTATAAATATATAAATAAATAATTAATTTGAATATTTAAATAAATATATAAATAATAATTAAACAAATATTTAAATAAATAAATAAATAATTAATTTGAATAAATAAAAAATATTTTAAATAATTAAATAAATACTTTAAATAATTAAATAAATATTCTAACAACCAATAAGTGGTTAAATGTCAATTAATTGTTTCCAATAATAAATATTATATATGAATAAATAATTAAATATTTTAAACGATCTAATAAATGTTTTAAAGGAACTATTCATTTGTCAATTAAAAAAAAAAAAAGGAGAGACGAAATGTATTTTGGAAATTTAAATCTTCTTATGTTCATCAATAAAACATTTATTAATAACCTACTTGAGAAGAAAACGAGAGGATTGAAACCCTCTCGCTTTCTCTTAAGGGGGAAGGAATGTAGTGCTGGCCACATCGGACTTTCTATTTTTTTTTATAACTTATCAGTAATAATATATTCTAGAGAAATCATGTCTTGTTAAGGTGCTAAATAAGCACATTCCAGCCACGTGCTAGTCAATTCGGCCAACTCTGCACTTCCTTCTCCCTTACCAACGGCTTAGCGCTGCCCAGAGCCGCGCCCAGCCGGCAGACCGATTTCCACCTTTGTGTCTCAAAGACCATTTCCACCTTTGTCTCAAACCATTTCCCCTTTCACCTTCCACCTTTGTGTCTCAAAGACCAACTTCCACCTTCGTGTCTCAAAGACCACCATCTAATATTAAAGTATATTTATATCTCACTTGTACCAAACCAATTCGGCCAACCAGTGTATCAAAATTTGTGAACGCCCTGCCGTTCAAATTATTGTGAATACTGCAATACAAAATAAAAGTATTTTTATATATCCTCTCGGGTATAATTTTATATAATAGACCCTATCCACTCCTGAGGCCTTTAAGGAAAAGGATAGTCGTCATCCATTATAGCTCGCAACCTAGTTTTATCCATGATACATGAGTTTTATCCCTCTCTTTCATTAGAGAGCGGATATCATTGGTTAGCCATGGGGCAGCTGGCCGTTTGGGAAAAATAGTTTTTAAAGGAGAGTCATTTCATTTCAAATCAACACAGAAAAGTACCATTTTCAACCCGACCATCTCCTATTTTGATGAAATTTGGTGTGTTCATTGTACATGATGAGAGAATGAAAAATGCCAAATTACAGAACTGTAGCACAAGTAGAACAAAAGTTATGGCCCCCCAAAATTTAAAAAATTTCGGAAAATTTCAAAATCTTTGCAGACAGAAACGGCTGTAACTTCTGTTCTAATAAAGATAGAACTATGAACCAAGTATTTTTGGAAAGGGCTTGAAACAAGCTTTAAAATGATGTACAACATGATCACATTCCAACAATGAAAATAATTAAGGTCATTGACTTTAACCTTTGACCTTGAATATCTCAAAACATGTCACCTCCAAAATTGATGAAAAAAATAAATATGCTTCCTCATTTTACGATAAACAACATATTAAAATTACATTTTGGGACCACATTGGGATTAGGAGATAAAAATTCATATGTAAAGCTATCTGATGCAAAAATGCACTACAAAGCATATGTTGAGTGCAAAAGAATTGCATAAAATATTAACCAATCACAGTTAAGCTGAAAATCTGAATAGGTCATAGGCGTCGAACGTGGGGGGACATGGGGAGGAATTATGAATAAAAACGTTCATTTGAACAAAGTTCATTTTTTCGGACCAGTGAGTGTACTTGTGTTTTTTCTTTGCTGACGTTTTTGTTCATAATTTCCTTAATAATTAACAGATTTTTAAGAATAAATAATTTTTAGAAAGCCAAAGAACTATAGAATATCGTAAATATAAAGAGTAGAAATGGCTGTGGTGATGATTGATAAGGAGCTCAATGAGGAAAGGCAGCCAGCATAAATAAATAAAATAAAAATAAATTGAAAAAAAATTTTATCAGATGATATAATCCAAATCGCATTCAAACCTACCAACACCTTGGGATATTTATTTAACCAAAAAAGCAAAACACCTATCCACGAAAAGGCAAATATTGTGTATAAAATAAATTGTTTGGGTTCCGAGGTTGAAAAATGTCCTATTGTTTACATAGGGACAAGTGCGCGCAAAGTTGGCCTACGAATACGCGAGCATGAACTCTCAATAATTAATAAAAAACAAAACACAGCTTTAGCCTGCCATGCCTTCGAACACCGGCATAATTTCGACTTCAAAAATTATAAAATAATGTATCAGGATCAAAACACATTCAGAAGAGAATTTATTGAGATGGTTGCCATACAAAAATATAGAACGCAATCATGCAACTATAAAATTGATCTTGAACATCTAAGTGCACTTTATGAATTATTAATAAGTCTTCTTAAATTTTAATTAAAACATAATTTATGCAACAGTTTAGGAAAAAAATATTTTAACATGGGAATAAATCTATTTCTGTAATTAACAAATAATATAATGCTGCCCCATGGCTAACCAATGATATCCGCTCTCTAATGAAAGAGAGGGATAAAACTCATGTATCATGGATAAAACTAGGTTGCGAGCTATCAGATCAGGCAACCCTCAACTCTTTAATGAATTTAGGATGCTTAGAAATCGTGTTAAGCGAGAGATGTTTTACTCAAAAAAAAATTATTTTCAATTATTATTTTTGGGATCCAGAGATTCTAAAACCTATTTTTCACTACCAGGTAATAATTTAACCTCTCGGACGCCATGGGAGACGATTCCCTTCGACTCGGAGAGATTCTTTTTTTCAACAGTTTCTCCTGAGAACATTGTACGAAACATTTGTCAGGCCAAATCTAACAGTATTGGGTTTGATGAAATGTCAATAAAACTTTATAAATTAGCATTGCCAGTTATTCTACCTGTAATTGTTCATATTTTTGATTGTTCGCTGCAGATGTCATATTTTCCCCGTATGTGGAGAATTTCATTGATTCGCCCTATACCTAAGATCCATAATCCTTCCAGTGTGGAACATTTCAGACCCATCTCACTTCTCTGTTCACTATCAAAAATACTTGAACGCGAAGTTTACCATCAAATGACACATTATCTGGACTCTAATAACCTTCTCAATAGATACCAATCTGGTTTCCGACCGCATCATAGCACACAGACTGCGCTTCTTAGAGTTTCTGATCATATAAAACATGCCTTTGACAAAAGATTGGTAACTATTCTTGTCCTTTTTGATTTGAAAAAAGCTTTCGATTGTGTCAACCACTCTATTTTACTCGAAAAATTATCTCAACTCGGATTCTCTGAGAGCGCTGTCCTCTGGATTGAGTCATACTTGTGTGATAGACAACAAATGGTTTTGGGAGAGAGGGGATCCTCCTCTGAACCTCTTCCTGTTAGGAGTGGAGTACCCCAGGGTTCTGTGCTTGGTCCATTGCTATTTTCTTTGTATATTAATGACTTTCCTTCTAACTTATGTTCTTGTAATTATCAATTTTACGCAGATGATTTGCAAATATTTTTGTCATTTCAGCCAGATAACGTTATTGATAGCATAACCAGGATTAATCGAGACATAGAGGTCATCACATCTTGGGCGAGTAATAATAACCTAATTATAAATGGTCAGAAGACTAAGGCGATGCTCCTGGGGGAGCTCTGCATTTGTCTCAAGGTTGATGGAGATGGGTCTTCCACGTATTGTGGTTGGTGGTGATGTAGTGGAATGCGAGCGGTCTGTCAATGACTTGGGAATCATTCTTGATTCCACATTCTCAGTGACGGCGCTACGGGGGGGCTAGGGGGGGCATGCGCCCCCCGGCAAGGATCTCTGCCCCCCTGGATGCCCCCCCAATCAGCTCGAAAACCAAATAAAAAAATTTCTAAAATTATTCACGTTTCCTTAAAAAAATGTAATTTAAGTTTTAAGCTTTTTATTTCAATGTAAAAAAGAAAGATTATTTTTTTAAATTCTTTATTTTAATAAATAAATTTAGTTACTCTCTGGTTAGTCTCAAGTTTTTGTAAAGTAAATATCTTTCTTTTGTGCCATTATAATGTCATCGAAAAGAAAAAAAATATCCGATAACTTTACCAATCGAATTGAAATAAATAGAGACGGGGTCTAAATGGCCTTCGATGCCAAAAAAGACCTAAATTAAAAAAAAAAAAAACTTTATTAAGCCCCAATCTAAAAAAAAATTTTCTACTTCGAGTACAAATGTAAATCCACCAGCTATGAATCAAGCTCAAGTGATTCAGAAGAAATTGATACTGATTTTGAGAAATTCTGCGCATAGCCAATATCTTTCAGAAAAATTTCTGGGCTTTCATATTTCTCAGGAGCAGGGCCTCAGACAGGGGGGGGGCAGGGGGGCTATATCCCCGGGGCCCGGGTCCTCCGAGGGGGCCCGGGCCCATTGCGCTCCAACCTAAAAATTCTAATAAAAATTAATTTTCATGGTTAAAATTTCAATTAGAAAAAATCATTTCTTGAAATTTTTTCCCTCAGAGGGCCCGGGCCCTTTAAGCTCAATATTTATCTTAAAATTTAAATTAGAAAAAAACATTTTCTTGAAATTTTTTTCCCTCAGAGGGCCCGGGCCCTTTAAGCTCAATATTTATCTTAAAATTTAAATTAGAAAAAAACATTTTCTTGAAATTTTTTCCCTCAGAGGGCCCGGGCCCTTAAAGCTCAATATTTATCTTAAAATTTAAATTAGAAAAAAACATTTTCTTGAAATTTTTTCCCTCAGAGGGCCCGGGCCCTTAAAGCTCAATATTTATCTTAAAATTTAAATTAGAAAAAAACATTTTCTTGAAATTTTTTCCCTCAGAGGGCCCGGGCCCTTTAAGCTCAATATTTATCTTAAAATTTAAATTAGAAAAAAACATTTTCTTGAAATTTTTTCCCTCAGAGGGCCCGGGCCCTTTAAGCTCAAATCTTAAAATTTAAATTAGAAAAAAACATTTTCTTGAAATTTTTTCCCTCAGAGGGCCCGGGCCCTTTAAGCTCAAATCTTAAAATTTAAATTAGAAAAAATAATTTTCTTGAAATTTTTTTTCTCAGGGGCCCCGGGCCCTTTAAATCAAGTTTCAATCATCTTTTCACGACTCAGGATAGCTAAAAACGCAGATCTCAGTGGCTAATTTTCAAAAATTTTCCATACCCCCAGATTCCCCCGGAAAACCTCTGTCCGGGTCGGGCCTCGATAAATTATTGTAACTCTTTTTTTTTTTAGGAAATTTTGAAAAATTTGTAAATAACTTTATTTAAATAAATATTGTAAGCTATGTATGTATAACTATTTCAAAGGTTGTGTCAAAAACTGTGTAAAAAATTGTTGGCATGAAGGCCACAATAGCCTTTTACCTAAGTTCTAAATTTTTTTTTTTTTAATTTTTGTGGGGGAGGGGGGCCGTATTAGTAAGTAGCACCGAGGCCCGTCAAGTCTGTCTGCGGCCCTGCTTAGGAGATAGGAAGCCTGCCAACCAAAAGTGAAAATATTTCCCTGTACAGCTGGTGGTGTGACATTTTTTAGATCCTCTTTAAAATGTATATTGCCCTTGGAATCTTTTGAAGCACACTTTACTCTTGTACTTTATAGGAAAGATAGGAGCAATGGTTGCCAGAGTAACATTTTATCATATTTATAAATTTTACATTTTGAATTCTAATGTTCCATACTGTTGGAAACTAAATATACGCCATTGTCCACTAGAGTCCAACCGAAACAAGATTTTCAGCCGAATCCGAATTTTGGCTTCAATTTTAGTTTCGGCCGAAATCGAAACTTGTTTTAAACTTTTTCTTAAAATTTCCTATACAAAATTCATCTTTTATTTTTAGTAAAATTTCCATTTTTCCCTCTTGCGAAAATCATTTGACCTTTTTTTTCAAGTGCGAATTTCACTCGACGTTTTTTTTTTAGTATACGAGCATAATCCCATCTTTTCAAACTCAGGTTTCGGGGAGGACGAAGTTTCGGCTGAAATTTGGTCGAAACTGGCCGAATCCGAAACTTCTGTCGGTTCCTAAGGTCACACAAAAAATCTGGTGCCACGAGTCACACCAGATTTTTTGTTTCTCTGTTGATGTAGCCTATATATTTATTGACTGTCCCCCCTGATGATAAGTTTGCCCCACTCCTGCCCCCCCTCTGAGAATAAGCTAGCGCCGTCACTGATAAGAATCTAAATTCGTTGTTTCAGAGTTTTTTTAAATTCGGCAGCCCCCCCCCCCCAATTTTTTAATTCTTCTATATCTTCAAATATAAACATGCTTTTTTGGATTTAAAATTCTTGAATGAATATCTATCAAAGGGTTTAAAAGTTTAAATATTTTTTGTGTAATTGCCCCCCCCCCCCCGAAATTTTTAATTCTTCTGTTTCTTCAAATAAAAACATGCTTTTTTGGATTTAAAATTCTTCAATGAATATCTATCAAAGGGTTTAAAAGTTTAAATATTTTTTGTGTAATTGCCCCCCCCCCCCGAAATTTTTAATTCTTCTATTTCTTCAAATATTAACATGCTTTTTTGGATTTAAAATTCTTGAATGAATATCTATCAAGGGATTTAAAAGTTTAAATATTTTTTGTGTAATTGCCCCCCCCCCCCCCGAAATTTTTAATTCTTCTATTTCTTCAAATATTAACATGCTTTTTTGGATTTAAAATTCTTCAATGAATATCTATCAAAGGGTTTAAAAGTTTAAATATTTTTTGTGTAATTGCCCCCCCCCCCCGAAATTTTTAATTCTTCTGTTTCTTCAAATAAAAACATGCTTTTTTGGATTTAAAATTCTTGAATGAATATCTATCAAGGGGTTTAAAAGTTTAAATATTTTTTGTGTAATTGCCCCCCCCCCCCGAAATTTTTAATTCTGTTTCTTCAAAAAAAAACATGCTTTTTTGGATTTAAAATTCTTCAATGAATATCTATCAAAGGGTTTAAAAGTTGAAATATTTTTTGTGTAATTGCTCCCCCCCGAAATTTTTAATTCTTCTGTTTCTTCAAATAAAAACATGCTTTTTTGGATTTGAAATTCTTGAATGAATATCTATCAAGGGATTTAAACGTTTAAATATTTTTTGTGTAATTGCCCCCCCCCCCCGAAATTTTTAATTCTTCTGTTTCTTCAAATATTAACATTGCAAACTCCTAGAGCCTAATGGCGTTTATTTGTTTTCTTTTTGATTAATAATACTCTTACTTAATTTAAACATCTTTAATATTCCCTGTAATCATGCATTCAAGATTGGAAATGTTTTTGTTATAGTTAATAAATGTATATTTTCATATTATATTAATCAATTTATTAGTTTTGTTGTTTAATTACATTGTGTTATAAAAATAATTAACTGATTGTTAAAGAAATTTGATATTATTTTTAGTGAATGTGTGAGTGTATGTGAAATGATTCTCCTCAAACCAGAGCAAGCGTCAGACGTTACCCCTCTCGCCGGGAACCAATCAAAACGCTTCCCCCTTAAGAGGAATGCCGGTGGGGAGAAAAGAAAGAAGGGGGGGGGAGAGGAGAGAGGCAGGCACGCGACCATGCGAGCACATTTTTAGCAAGCAAAGAGCCGAACGGTACAGAGCAAGATATTATATTAGCACCGCAAGCCGTCGTACAGTACAGAACAAAGTTATATATATATATATATATTGCTAATTCATGGCTCAATCCAACCATCGAAGTGTACCGGCCAAAAGCTATTATATCATCAAACTGCGAACAGCACCAAGCAAACTCGGAGCTTTGCTGCTTCGAATGTCCAAGACGGCGGAGATCCATTCTGTACTCTACAAGTCTCGAAATCAGACCTACTCCGGGAGTCTGCCAAACGACCTCGTCTTCGCCTCTTCCCCGAGAAGAACCTACACGCTTTCCTCTCTTCGGGGTGGATTCATCGGTTACCGGCGAGCAAGTGAGCAAAACCCATCGTATCTCTTCAGAAGTGTGTGTTTTCCCTGAGCTCAGGTATTTTGTTAAACTTTTCTTTTCAAACATGCATGTCGAGTAAAAGAACAGATAAAACTTTTAAAATTTTTTTTTTTTATCACTTGAAAGCAATTATTATATCTATTTTAAAACAAAGATAAATAGCTATTAAAAAATTAATCAAATCTAAACAAAGTAAAAAATGAAAAAGAAGTAAAAAAAAAATAAATAAGAATACACAAATCGTTTTCCATATTGTAATCAAAAATAAATGGAAATAAATCTTTTGTCCATATGGTTTAAAGACCGCAAGATATATCCTTACAGTAAATATTGAATTCTTTTAGTCATTTTCAATTCATTCAATTAGTCAATAAAACATTATATAACGAATTCTTAACTCTTAATCTCTTGTATACACCCTTGTGCAAAATATTTTCAATTCATGCAAAATTATTAAATGTTTTTTTTTATTCTCCAACAGAGTATTATTATTCTAAACAACCGTTTTGGCTTGGATGTGTTTTCTTTTTAATTTCTCTCTAGCATACTTGGCCTACCTTGATGTCCGACCGGCTCGCGCTCAACACAGGTAATTTAATTTCCCCCTTTGCATTATCTCCCCAGGCGAATAAACAGTGGAAGTGGATTTCTCTACCGTTAATCTGAGTTGCATCTAGGAAAACATCTCCTAATCACTATAAAAACCAAATCTTTCAGCGTATAGGCAACCTAGTTGCTTATATCTTGCGAAGCAGGTAAAAAACGGCCTCTTTGGATGGAATTTGCCCCCAAATCCATCCATTAAGGGGTGTCTTTTTCCGTCTGGCCTAACCAGCCAGACCATAGAAAAGGGGAAAGACCGCAACATGGTTTTATGGATTTAAAATTCTTCAATGAATATCTATCAAGGGGTTTAAAAGTTGAAAGATTTTTTGTGTAATTGCCCCCCACCCCCGAAATTTTTAATTCTTCTATTTCTTCAAATATTAACATTGTTTTATGGATTTAAAATTCTTGAATGAATATCTATCAAGGGGTTTAAAAGTTTAAAAATTTTTTGTGTAATTGCCCCCCCCCCCCCGAAATTTTTAATTCTTCTATTTCTTCAAATATTAACATGCTTTTTTGGATTTAAAATCTTCAATGAATATCTATCAAGTGGTTTAAAAGTTTAAATATTTTTTGTGTAATTGCCTCCCCCCCCGAAATTTTTAATTTTTCTGTTTCTTCAAATATTAACATGCTTTTTTGGATTTAAAATTCTTGAATGAATATCTATCAAGGGGTTTAAAAGTTTAAAGATTTTTTGTATAATTGCCCCCCCCCCCCTCCCTCCGAAATTTTTAATTATTCTATTTCTTCAAATATTAACATGGTTTTATGGATTTAAAATTCTTCAATGAATATCTATCAAGGGGTTTAAAAGTTTAAATATTTTTTGTGTAATTGCCTCCCCCCCCGAAATTTTTAATTTTTCTGTTTCTTCAAATATTAACATGCTTTTTTGGATTTAAAATTCTTGAATGAATATCTATCAAGGGGTTTAAAATTTTAAAGACTTTTTGTGTAAATGCCCCCCCCCCCCGCCCCGCTGGCATACAAGCGGGGAGGTAGGGGAAATATTTCCACTCCAAAATTGGTTTTATATATTTAACAGTCATATATATTAAATTTCAACTTTCCTATTTTTGTCGTCACGGCTTGTAACGCGACATGCTGATAGAAGAGCGAAAAAAATTTGAAAGGATCAAATAAAAGTTTCACTTTAAAAAAAAGATTTTAAATTACACTTCCTAAAACTAAAACTTGAAATCCTTTCGATAAAATAGAGAAAATACGGGTTTCACCGTGTTTCAAGAAAAGCACCGTCCAGCCCTACCTTGGGTACACCATTGGCAACCTAGCATTTTCAAATGTTTTTAAAATAAAATAAAAATGAAGTTAGGAGGAAAATGGAAGAAAATGAAATTGAAAAAATTAGAATAAGATAATTTATTTTGAACATCGACAGCATAAAAACTTTATAAAATGTAGCTCTTAATATTAAAAAAAAACTTATACTCAATCTATTTTGCATATTTACCAATAATAAAATGGCACTTTCTTTAACGAGACTCACTAATCTCTAGTTACAATAAATGTAACAATATACTTATCTTAATATTATCGTTATTCATTTAAATATCCATTTATTCGACTTAATATAATTTATAAATAAACTATATTGTGAAAAATACTGGTAAACTTATTTAGAATTATTAAGCAACTAACAAAAAATACAGGAGTATTAAAAAGTATTTTTATTTAAAAAATTATATATATATTATATAGAGATTGACCATTATAAATAAAATACAAGGATTTTAAATATTTTTTCTTTTTTAGAAATACTACAAAAAATAAAAAGTATCTCTTATAAATATTCTGAATATGAATACAAACTATTAAAAACACTCTAAAATAATTAAAAGCACAACAATATATATTTTATTTAAGTACCTAATTTATATTATGATAAATTTTAAAGTAAGAAGGCATTTTACTAATATTGTATGTCCCTTTGATATGGCTGGGAATTTGGCACATTGTTTCATTTATTAGGTATCAAGTTTCGAGACTAACTTGAATTATTTTATTCGATTGGCCCACATAATTTTCGATATTTTCATTCAAATGGCTATATTAAAAGCTTTTAGTTTTGTTGATTCGGAATATTTATTCACTTTTTCTCTATCACTCTGAAATTAACTACAAATTTTTGATTCAATCAATTTTTACAAAATTTCAGCAAAAATTTATAAATAATGCGAATAGATATATTTTGTTTAAGATAAAGATCATTATATACTGTATATTAATACATACATGTATATTAACTAGGTAAAGCTTTATTTGAAAAAGATGAAAATTTTTTAAACAACGCTCAGTACCATAGAATATAAATTAGCCAGTAAAAATATCGTTTAAAATAAAGACTATTTGCGAGATGCGTTTGTGTTTTATAGCGATAATATCGCCCCAGTGTGAACGGCGCCTAACAAATATTCGTTAAAATCGCATTTCCTCCTCACAGCGGCGTAACTAGCCTTTGAGGGCGGAGGGGGTGAAGCTCAACTGGGCACCGTTTTTTAAGTTGTAATATAATTTTAAAAGAAACCTATCAATTTTTTAGACAATCTATGGAAAAAATATGATAAAATCACCTTCCCTGGGCTATATCTTAGATACCCTAGGGCGCCTATGTCGGTATCGAGGGGCGTTTAGGGCTTGATGTGCTTGGAGGGAAGGGGGGGGGAGGGCAGCGCAGCCGCAGCCCTTCGCCCTCAGCTGGTTACGCTACTGCCTCTTCATTCTGAAGGTTCTGGCCCTAGTAGGTGTCTAGAATTGTGATGTAATTCGAGTCGAACTTGCTAGATGGCATGCTTACATAGAAATTAATATGATATAATAAAAAAAAAAAATTATAAATAGCAGATTTTAAACTTAAGATCTTCTCATGTTGATGAAATTCTAATTTCATTATTATAATTGGCGGATGCGAGATGTTGGGCTTTTTGGGCCGGCTACCTACGATAAAGGGAGTGGGAGGTCCTGGTTCGAGTTGGAGGGGGGGGGGCGAATTTTGCCCAATTAAAACATGAACTCATCTCGCAAATGGTCTTTATCTTAAACAATATTTTGACTAGCTAATTTATAGTCTATTAAGTGTTGTTTGAAAAAATCCCATCTTTTTCAAACAAAGCTCTACCTAGTTAATAAATATATTTTGTTTTATGTATGGTAGGTACATGGGCGTAGCCAGACATCTTGTTAGGGGAGCCAACACCTCGTTAGGACTAGAGGGGGGGGGGATTTGCAATTAATATATACATACATTAATTATTTATTTAAATAAAAAAAATTTGGTGTTGGCTGTGTCTTCTACACAGCCGGTGGCTTTTTAACGTGACAACGTCTTTTGCTTGACTTCAAACTATTTTTACTATCTCTTACAAGGGCGTCCGCAGGATTTTTTGCAGGGGGGGCAAGTCACTTCCAGATAAGTTAAAACAACGTATTTTGATATTAATAATGTTATACATCTCTTAGTATTTAAAGCTTTCTCACCGCGGCAAGGTGGATGTATACTGTGAAAGGTTTTTTTGTATTTTTTTTTTTTTGTTTTATACATTTTTTTGTATCATTTTAATTTTCCAGGGGGGGCAAGTGCCTGGTTGCCCCCCCCCTGCGGACGCCCATGATCTCTTACTTATATAAAAATATATATAGAGAAGGTATTGTTTGATTTTTTTTAATCGTACTTTGTTCTCGTTAACAAATATGTTCATACATTTTCATAGTAACAATATATGACAGGTGTGGCCAAACTTTTATCCATTAAGAGCGACTTTTGCTTAAAAAATGATGTTTTGTGAAAAAATTAATTAATTTTGAAGTTAGTTACTCGGGATTTTTTTTTATTTATTCTATTAGAGGTTTTCTTTCTGCACAAATTGACATCACATTTAGTCTGATCTGATTAGCCGTTCGGAATCTACAGGGGTTTAAAATTTCAAAAAACGATTTCCCGCCGAGTGCTCTGAGGCGGTAAAATGACCTCATATCGAA
The DNA here is from genome assembly GCA_023213315.1 of Euborellia annulipes. Classification (NCBI taxonomy): domain Eukaryota; kingdom Metazoa; phylum Arthropoda; class Insecta; order Dermaptera; family Anisolabididae; genus Euborellia; species Euborellia annulipes. Next base: position 105,547 of record JAKCPI010020078.1, on the reverse strand, counting down.
AAAAAGAAAAAGAGGTCCGGGGGTATTGAACCAATCTTTCTAAAACTATATTGAGATTTAATGTAGCTTTTATGGCCAAGTAGCTATGCGTTGCACAAAATGGGCAATTTTTCGATATTTTTTTGCCTAAAAAAATTAGGTTTTTCGAAAAAAAATTAATTTTGGAGTTAATTACTCTGGATTTTTTTATTAATTCTATTAGAGTTTTTCTTCCTGCACAAATCGACATCACATTTAGTCTGATCTGATTAGCCGTCCGAAATCTACAGGGGTTTAAACTTTCAAATTAGAATTTACCGCAGCGCGGTAAAATGAAATGATAAGAAAAAAATAAATTGTGAAATCTTTAGCTGAAAACTCATTCTTTCTAACAGTATATTCACCATAATTATACCTCTTAAGACAGAGGAGATATTCAAGCCACTAAACTCCCTAACAGGCCACTATAGACTTTGTAAGACGTTGTCACGTCAAAAATTAAATTAATGTAGTAGATTGAGGCGTGTTTAAAGATAAAATAAAACGATTTAATTATAAAAAGAAACTTGAACGAGGATATTTAATAAAATCAAAATAGTAAAAATATAGAATATAAATGGCAAAAAAAAAAATCAGATTTAAATTTGTGTTTCAGTTTCAAGGTTGGTTAATATCGATAATAAACGGGCCAGGAGAAATAAATATTTTTTTTTTAATGAAAAATCCCGCACGCCAAGGATTTTAACAGGGATCTTCTTTGAAGAAGCCGACACCCTAGACTACTACACAAGCGAGTCCCCCACAAATCTATATTATATATATAAAAATGAAATGGGAAAAATGTATGTATGTATGTAAATATGTATGTATATGTTCTATAGAAATCCACAATTTTCAATGAATCCATTTGAAATTAAGTTCACATATAGAATATGGCTCTGGGAGTAACGTAGTAATAATTTGAATCTCTTAAATATTTTGGAAAATTAATTATAATGAAATTTCTTCAATATGGGAACACAAAATCAACAAGTTGGCTAGAAATTAGAGAGCGTCCTTTATGCTGTGTGAACCAGCTTCCTACCTGACTATGGGCTGGGGGTGGGGGCTACGCAGCAGTTGAAAAGCGAAGAGAGGACGCAGGTGACTGACCCTTTAAACAGTCATAAACAGACCCTTTTGTGTTGTTCCCAACCGGTACCCTCGCCTCGCTTGAATATAAGATCCTTCCTTAACATCTTAACACTTGCATTGCAACAAGAAATATCCCAATCCCAAATTGGGAATAAACTTGCTCGCCGAAGGCGAAGCAAGGAGTCCAGGGGCGCAGCCCCCTGGCTAGGCGGAAAGCCCGCCGAAGGCGGGCTTTGCGACTAGTTTAAAATAAAATGTTTTGATCTTTTTATAGAACTAGTCGTAAAGCCCGCCTACGGGCTCTATATAGTATATACATACCGGTACATATATACATTTTCCTCATTTAAGATAGATTACCAATGAAGTACGTGACTGTTGATTTATGCACAAGGAAGGATGCAGGTGCAGCCAAAATTAAAGCCTCCCATTTTGTTACAATTAATGAGACGTTTCGAGAAAACTTTATTTCCTCATCATCAGTCTTTCAAATTGTATTTGTCCCGGAATTGTTAAAGGGCACAATACATTTATTATGTATTTTCTTTATGGGTGTGTTCATTCTCACTGAACTAGTCAATGAATAACACACCCATAAAGAAAATACATAATAAATGTATTGTGCCCTTTAACAACTCCGGGACAAATACAATTTGAAAGACTGATGATGAGGAAATAAAGTTTTCTCGAAACGTCTCATTAATTGTAACAAAATCGGAGGCTTTAATTTTGGCTGCACCTGCTTCCTTCCTTGTTTACATAGATTATTTTAACGGTTAATTATTCATTAACTTAAGATTTTTTGTGAATCATAACCTTTTTTCCGGGACTCTCTCAAACACGCACACTAAATTCACATCAATATTTTAGAATTCAAAATGTAAATAAAAAAATCGTAAACATGGGAAAATATTTATATTTTGTTACGATGGCAACCATTTCTCCTATCTTTATTTTTTTTTTTATTTTAACGATTAATTATTCATTAACTTATGATTTTTTGTGAATCATAACCTGTCCGGGACTCTCATTTAGTAAAAAATTATTTCCTTATACAATATAAATAAGCTCATTAAAAAAAAATTCCCAATGGGTCTCAATTTGTTTTAATTTTTTATGTTTACTTTCTCTTACCTATGTATATATGTTAATATATGTATATAGAGAGAAAATATTGGATTTATGTCGAGATTTTGATGTATATACTCGTTTTGAGGTCCCCTGAATCAAAAAAAGTGGTTTTCGCAACATGGTTTGTTTGTATGTTTGTCTGTCTGTGAACAAAATATCTCAAGAACGAAAAGAGCTAGGCGGTTGAAATTTTATATTTAAATTATGGGCACCCTCTTGAGGCGTGAAAATAAACTTTTAATCAAAATCGGTCAAAAAGTACTAGTACTTTACTGATGTACTTTTTCAGTTATTTTTTAGATGCTCTTTCAAATGTATATTATCATTTCGCTCTCAAAATTGTTTGAAGCACACTTTACTCTTGCGTATTAATAAATAAATATTTGAGGTTCAGAAATTCTCTAATGAGCAACGCAGCTAGTTTTTGTTTCAATTTTTATTATTAAATATAAAGTGCCAGGGCCAACGTTTCGGTCGCATATAGGACCATCATCAGGGCTAGAATACAACAGATAAAATCAAACATAGATCACAAATTCTTCTTAATTGCACATTACATAATTTATTACAATATTATTATATAAAACATTTACACACATAATAATACTGTAATAAATTATGTAATGTGCAATTAAGAAGAATTTGTGATCTATGTTTGATTTTATCTGTTGTATTCTAGCCCTGATGATGGTCCTATATGCGACCGAAACGTTGGCCCTGGCACTTTATATTTAATAATAAAAATTGAAACAAAAAACTAGCTGCGTTGCTCATTAGAGAATTTCTGAACCTCAAATAAATCATATCAGCTATATACCTCAACTAAATAAATAAATAAATGTACTTCATAAGAAAGATAGGAGAAATGGTTATCATGGTAACAAAATATAAATATTTTCTTACTAAATAGGATCCTGACAAAGATGCAATGAAATATAATATAATATTTTGACTCAAGGGCGGATCCAGAGGTGTTTCTCGGGGAAGGGGGGTAATTTGGAGTGACTCGTCGCACAGCACACTATTTTTTCTTAATTTCAGTAATTTAAAGGCGCATTCTGTACTTGTTTGCCAGAATATAAATACAAATCAAATTTTTAAGTAATAATTTTTAAAATTTTACGTGAAAAATAAATTTTTTTGCGAAAAAAAGGTATTTTTTTCAAATCTCGGGGGGGGGGTAATTACCCTCTTTACCCCCCCCCCTTGTATCCGCCCTTGTTTTGACTCGGCACCTATCTTTCTAAAGAAAAGATCTTGTCCAAGGCTTTACAATGAGAAAATTTAGGATTTTCATTAGGAGTCAGTGGCGTAGGGAGCTTAACTCACGCCCTAGGCACAAAACCTTTTACCGCCCCCCCCCCCCAATTCGAAACCATATAATATTATATGTAAAATATACAAAAGTATTATATTACACTGGCACTAAAGCTAAAATATATTTTCCAGAAATCAATTATAATAAAAATAAAAATTATCCAGCAATTTTTTGTTTTGCGGACCATTTGGCGCCCCTTTGTGAGTAGCGCCCGGGGCATCATGACCCCCCTTGCCCCCTCGCTAGCCCCCCCCCCCCTCGCTAGGCCACTGTTAGGAGTTCTCTCACCTTTTTACAATTTCATAACTATTGTATTAATATATTATTACGATTTAATATTAACCATCGAAAATAAATATATCCCCCTATTCATATGCTGATTCAGACGAGATTTTTATCAAATTAAATTGACTTTGCAGCTTCTTAGCCTAAGACGGATGTTCGGTCAAAAAATTATAAAAAACGTTTTTATTTTAAATAGTCGCAAAGCCCGCCGAAGGCTGCGCCCCCTGGACCCCTTGCTCGACTTTGGCGAGCAATTTCCTGCCTTCAGCAGCAAGAATTTTGTTAGTTTTTAATATTTTTGTTGCATTAGAAATTTTAAGAAAGAACCTTGAGTCCAAGTGAGGTACTGTCTAGGAAAACAAAAGGGATTATTTATACCTCCCCAAAGGGTCTGCCTGAAGGTGGCTATAAATCATAAAGATGTCAAAAATCTAAATTTTTTATCCAGATATTGAAGAAATTTGATTATAATTAATTCCCCAGAAATATTTAGAGATTCAAATTATTACTACGTTACTCCCTGGTCCATGTACTATATGTGTACTTAATTTCAAATAGATTCATTGGAAATCGTGGATTTCTATAGAACATATACATACATATTTACATACATACATACATTTTTCCCATTTCATTTTTATATATATAGATATAAATAGATAGATTATTGGTCAGCTGCCTTGTACAAGTACGAAACAGATACTTGTACAAGGCAGTTGACCAATAATAACTAAATCTATATATATAAAAATGAAATGGGAAAAATGTATGTATGTATGTAAATATGTATGTATATGTTCTATAGAAATCCACAATTTTCAATAAATCCATTTGAAATTAAGTACACCTATAATACATGGCTCTGGGAGTAACGTAGTAATAATTTGAATCTCTTAAATGTTTTGGAAAATTAATTATAATCAAATTTCTTCAATATGGGAACACAAAATCAACAAGTTGGCTTGAAAAGTAGAGAGCGTCCTTTGTGCTGTGTGAACCAGCTTCCTACCTGACTATGGGCTGGGGGCGGGGCTACGCAGCAGTTGAAAAACGAAGAGAGGAAGCAGGTGACTGACCCTTTAAACAGTCATAAACAGACCCTTTTGTGCTGTTCCCAATCGGTACCCTCTAACTTTAACATCTTAACACTTGCATTGCAACAAGAAATATCCCAAATTGGGAATAAACTTGCTCGCCGAAGGCGAGCAAGGGGTCCAGGGGCGCAGCCCCCTGGCCAGGCGGAAAGCCCGCCGAAGGCGGGCTTTGCGACTAGTTTAAAATAAAAATGTTTTTTTAATTTTTTGACCGTCTTAGGCGAAGAAGCTAAAAAGTCAATTTAATTTGATAAATATATCCTTTCAAAGTTTTTAAATTTTGCTTACGAAAGCGTTTAACAGCCCAAATATAGCGATTTGCCCATTTTTTTTTATTTGCTGGTGGTTTTTTATGTAATGCTCGAATGGCTCCTAATATAAAAAGCAAAAAGTACCAGAAAAGAAAGTAAAAAACAATGAAATTTGCTATTTTGTGTAGGCTGTAAGATCATCCGGATTTCCCTCGGGGTAAATTCCAACTTTTTTTTTTAATTTCCAACAGCATTTAAAATGTAAACACTATATTTTTATTTTTTTCGATTTCCAAGGGGTGGGGGTTGAACTTCCATATCCCTTCCCCCTTGTTCAAAAGCTACTCCAGGGTAAGCTTTTGTCAGTGTAACAATATTCAAACTTGTGTAATTTATGAAAAAAAAAACCTGGCGTGATAGATAAAAAGAGATTATTTTCGGAATCAACCCAACGCTTTAAAAGATTTTAGAATCATTAGAAATGTTTTTAAAAAATCGGTCAATTATGTCAATCTGTGTAATTAGGGCGTTTAACTAAATCCTTAATTTAATTTTGAATTATAAACTAAGTACAGACAACTTTATTGCTAATTAACTTTTATTTAAGAATGAGATTTTTATGAGCAAGAAAATAGAAGCCTAGTTAATAATGAAATATTAAAAATAACTATGACCGTTTTAAGTTAATATTATTTTTCTTTAAGAAATTCGTAATTAGAATTAATTAAATTTAATCAGATTTATTTATTGCCTATTAATTTTTGATAACTATATTAAGTAGAAATTTAATATATTATATAAATTTTTCTAAAATTTCAGTAAGTACCGAAGAAACAATTATAATTTAATATCCCCCCCCCCAAAAAAAAAAAAACTAAATAAAATTTAAGTAATTAACATTCATTGATCTTAGATTAAATAATAATAATAAATATTAACATTTTATAGAGGTACTATATTCAATAGTACTTTAGCATGTGTTGATTTTTTAAAGAGATTCGATAATTGATTATATTTAGCATTATCTCTAAAAGTTATTTTAATAATTTGATTATAATTAAAAAATTTAAGTAAAATATTGAGGTGATAAAGCCACTTGATCATTTTATGGCTTTGCCTAATAATTAAGTAGATATCGACATATTTACAAAACTAATATGAGATTCATAATTTTCAAATGCATTTAATCAAATGAATGCAAAATTGATTTCCTTTTCAATATTTACATATTAATTCCTAATGAGTTAATCACTGCTCTTAGTTAATAATGAGATATTTAAAAACTAAAATGGTGTGAAGTTGTTAGTGAGTTAAAGATTGCACAAAATATGGCTGGATTTGAGAGGCTTAAGAGGAGAAAAATTAAAATTTCCAAGTAATTTTTACAAATATTTAGAAATATATAAAAGAAAATGATACAACAACATACAACGTTTCGACAACTAGCCGTTATCAGGGGACTAGGGCGGATCAAAGGTGTTTCTCGGGGGGGGGGGGTGAATCTGGTGTGACTGGTCGCACAGCAAACGATTTTTTCCTAATTTCGGTAATTTTAAGGCGCATTCTGTACTTGTTTGCCAGAATATAAATACAAATCAAATTTTTAAGTATTAATTTTTAAAATTTTATATTAAAAATGAATTTTTTTTCGAAAAAAAATTTTTTTCCTAATCTCGGGAGGGGGGGGGCAATTACCCCCTTTACCCCCGCCCCTTGTATCCGCCCTTGTCAGGTGATGAATTCACTTTAAGAAGTGAACTGAATCCATCATCTATAGCTAGCAGGGGAGTAAATAGAAATTTTTTTCGGGGGGGGGGGGGCTGAACTCAAAAATATTGATTTTGCGGAACCAAAATTTTTTACCCTGCGGGATTTTTCATCCCTTCAGTGAAAAACATTTTACTTTTTTATAGGATACAAAAAAAATTTTACCCCCCGCGGAACATTCCCTCTTTTGCGGAACCAAAATTTTTTTTTTCATGCTTCGGGGCCGAGCAAACATTTCGGGGGAGGTATATACGCCCCTGATAGCTAGTGGTTGAAGCATTGTATTTTAGTGTAATAATTAACATTTTTGTGTTATTAATTACTAAATAATAAACCACCATTCATGTCAAAAAATGTCTTTTATTTCTAATAATAACAATCGTGAAAGACTAAAATAATTTTCTAATATTTCTTTAAATAGAAAAAATTTTTCTAGGAGGCCTCTCAAGTAAATTGTCTAAATATGACAAAGAAAATAAAATACCTACAAGTCCTTATTATTAATTAATTAGTTTGAAGATTGGACCGATATTTAAATCTTCATTTTGATTCATCTGCCATATCTCAAAACAAAAGATCGCAATAAAAGATATGAAATAGATTTTATATATAATATTTATATGTAATATTCAAAAATTTTTTCTGAAAAAATATTTCCAGATTCATTAAAGCACTAAGAATATCAGAGAGAACGTTATTTTTGAAGTGATATGAGAGAATTTTGAAATCAGTAATACAATTAAGAAAAGTATTCGTAGAAAATAAATAAATCTCTTCGAAAGGAGATGTTTAAGAATATCCATAAACTTTATGAAAAATCCTATTTTTTAGTTTTTGAAAAAAAAATTTAAAATTTATAATTCATTTTGATTTGTCGATTTAAAAATTTAGAAAATTATAACTAGAGACGTAGCGAAAATAATTTGGAGGAAGAGGGAGGAGAGGTAAGTTTTTAAAAATGTCAACAAAATTGTGACATTTTTAGGTTTAAGTTGTTTTTCCGTATAAATCAAAAATATCAATTTCTAATGTTTTAAATTAATTTTTGCTTATAATTTATATAAAGAACAAGATTAATTTAAATAATATCTGCAGGTCAATTAATTAAAATAAATAAAATATTAATTTTGGCCACAATTATAGAATGTAATGTTTAGTTGTCTCGAGAATATTCTTCTCTTAAATTATATATATATATATATAGACCTATATGCGAAGATAAGTTTTCTCGGGTTGAGTCGCGTGGGATGTTGAGATTTACTCGACGTTTCGGCTCTCCTTTTGGAGCCATTTCAAGATTACGGGATTAGGAGGGAATTTTTGAGGTAGTTTGTTTATGGGGCACAGTGGCGGATTAATGCAATTTTGTCGGGGGGGGCGGTTTTTTTTTTTTTTATTTTTTTTTATTTAAGGACTTTGTGGGCATCTATGGCCATTTAGACCCCTTTCCTATTTATTTAAATTGATTGATTGACAAATTCAATTGAAATTAAAGCCCGGAAATCATAATTTCTTTAGATTACTAGTTTTTATAACATTGTGAATTTCTTCTCGGGGGGGGGGCGATCGCCCCCTCGCCCCCTTTAATCCGCCCCTGATGGGGCATTCCACGCCAACTCGACCACTTCTGAACCCGACCATTTTTGATTTGGCTGAAACTTTGTCATCTTTTTGTACCCTATTGAAAACGTGTCTGAGAATTTTTTCAGACTTTTCGACCCAGCCAAAAAAAAGTTATAGCATTTTCAAAAAACATCGACTTTTTTTTAAAATAACCGTAAAACTGACAAAAATTAACTTATCGAGACGATTTTTTTTTTTTTTGAAATTTTTGTCTTTAAATGTACTTTTCAGAAATAAATATGACAAAATTTTACAGATTCATCTTGAACATTTTTTTTGACATTTTCGGAAAAAAACGAAAATTTCGGGATGAATGACACTTTTTTTTAATTTTTTTTTTTTTTATAAAAAACTTTGATTTTTTCTACAAATGCTCTGTAGATTTCAGAGTGGGATTATTGTGCGTTCTATTTTTTTTTTAAATTGAAAAAAAAAATTTTTTTTCTTCTCCGCTTATTTATCATGGTGCTCTTAAATTCTTCCAGGATTGACCGAGATTCTAGAAAATTGAAGAAAAATAATAATAAAAATAGTTAGAGGTGATGAAAATCGGAAAAAATTCCATTTATCCTGAAAAAATTAGAAATTAGTTGTGTATTCAACTACTGAAGAATTTGAAGCGTAGTACATTTAAAGACAAAAATTTCAAAAAAAAAATCGTCCCGATAAGTTAATTGTTGACAGTTTTACGGTTATTTAAAAAAAAAGTCGATGTTTTTTGAAAATGCCATAACTTTTTTTTGGCTGGGTCGAAAAATCTGAAAAAATTCTCAGACACGTTTTCAATAGGGTATAAAAAGATGTCAAAGTTTCAGCCAAATCAAAAATGGTCGGGTTCAGAAGTGGTCGAGTTGGCGTGGAATGCCCATGGGCGTAACTAGGGGGTCCCGGGGGGGGGGGGCCTGGCCCCCCAGAAGGCTCGTGGCCCCCCCCAGAAAGATCTTTGCCCCAAGAAAAATTGAGAAAATATGGGGCTTTCCAGGCCCGAGTCATTCTTTCCACGTCAAATCGATACACTTTTTAACCTCACCATCTCAGATTTCTATGAAATTTGGGTCATAGGTAGAGTCAATAGAGACTAAGAAAAAGCCCCAATTTCAACTTGATATCTCAACTCGTTTAAGAAATATGGCGGGTTAAATTTGTCAAAAATGGCAAAAAATCGACCTAACCACATCTATTTAAATTAGGAACCGACCGAATATTCGGTTTCGGCCAGTTTCGGCCAAAAATCCTGGTTTCGGCCAAAAAGTAGCCGAACCTTTCGGCCGGCCGAAACCTGAGACTGAAAAGATGGGATGAGACTCGCATGCAAAAAAAAAAGGTCAAATGATTTGCAAAAGCGGAAAAGGTGCTGAAAAAAAATTTAGTCTCCCTAAAAAAAAGGTAAAATGATTTTCAAGGGAAGGGAAAAAAAAATTTCAAAAAAAAAAAAAAGTTTAAATAATAATAATTTTTTATAGGAAATACAAGTTTCGGTTTCGGTTACGGTTTCGGCCGAAACTAAGATCGAGGCCGAATATTCGGTTTCGGTTTCGGCTGAAAATCTTGTTTCGGTCGGACCCTAATTTAAATTGCTCTAAAATCTCTTAGAGATGAGATAGAGAGATGAATGAGGTGTCGTTTTACAGCTTTTCAGACACCCTTTCCAATGATATACAACACACCTGGGTGGTAATAAAAAAAAATTTTTAATTTCAAAATCAAAAATTTAAATTAATTTTTCTCAAAAAGTACCACTTCGAAAATTTTGAAAAAATTCTAAAATGGTCCTTGCTTAAAGGTTAAAAGATATTATAATCCTCATCGAGGGATCATGATGGGATCATAGAAAAATTAATTAAAACAACCATTGCGTTAGTTTTTTGTCATAATTGGGAAAAATTACACAGGCTCAGTGGCGTACCGAGGGGAGGGGGGGAGGGGCGAGGGGGGCGGTCCGCCCCAGGCCCCGAGCCGGCATAGGCTCTCATATATATATAAAAAAAAATTAAATATTTCCCTTTGAGAGGCCCCGGGGCCCTCAGAGTCAAGTAAAAATGGGAAAATTTTGATTAAAAAAACAGAAAATTTAATGAAAATTTCTCTTTAAATAGGCCCCGGGGCCCTCAGGGCTCAAGTAAAAACGGAAAAATTTAGAAAAGCAAAACAAAATTTCTCTTTGAGAGGCCCCGGGGCCTTGGGGTTCAGGGGTATACGGTATTTTAAAAATATTTTTGTGTATTGAGGAGAAGAATATTTAAAGATGAGCACCCCCCCCCAAAAAAAATTCAATGTAAGGCCCCCTTTCTTCTAGTGCCGCCCCAGGCCCCCAACCCCCACAGGCCTCTGTACGCCTCTGCACAGGCTAACAGTGATTTTGATACCGGGGGTATTTTGAGCTGATCTCCGAGTATATGCGACGTCCTTTTTCCAAAAATGTCGTCCGTTTTGCTCGAATATCTCTAGTTTTAGAGATATAGAGAATATAACGTTTTAATTGAAATTCTACCCTAAAGCGGCTCTTATTTTGAGTTTTCTAGATTTTTTTATGTTTTCTCTTAAAGATATACGGGTAGCTAAGATACATAGAAAATCTAGAGATTCTGCCCAATCAGAAGTGATTTAGTGGTGCAAAACAAAGCTAAAAGTTGAAAAAAATCCAATTTTTCCAGTTTTTCTTAACTTTAGACAACCCTAAAATTTTTTTAACATCTCTGAATGCAAAAAACATATATGTACGATATTCTGTTACTCTTTAGCTTTCCAGAAATCATTAATTTGTGCAAATCGGTTAATTATTAAAGAAATTATAAACTTGTTATTTCAGCGCTATCACTACACCCAAGAATTCTTCTAAGCAAAACAACATCTTAATCATAAAATTTTCTTATCTTTGATTTGTAGATTAACTATTTTGTTTATAATTTCGTTAATAATTAACCGATTTGCACGAATGAATGATGGCTGGAAAAATTGAATTTTTTTCAATTTTTAGCCGTGTTTTGCACCACTAAATCACTTCTGATTGGGCAGAATCTCTAGATTTTCTATGTATCTTAGCTACCTGTATATTTTTAAGAGAAAACACCATAAAAAAAATCTAGAAAACTCAAAATAAGAGCCACTTTAGAGCAGAATTTCAATTAAAATGTTATATTCTCTATATCTCTAAAACTAGAGCTATTCGAGCAAAACTGACGACATTTTTGGAAAAAGGACGTCGCATATACTCGGAGATCAGCTCAAAATACCCCCGGTACCAAAATCACTGTTAGCCTGTGTAATTTTTCCCAATTATGACAAAAAACTAACGCAAGGGTTGTTTTAATTAATTTTTCTCTATAATCTGAGATGGTGAGGTTAAAAAGTGTATCGATTTGACGTGGAATGACTCGCCCACCGAGGTTATCTGGTCTCATGCCCCCCCCCCCAGCGAGGATGGCTGGTCCCATGGCCCCCCCAGCCAGATTCTCTAGTTACGCCCATGGGAATGCCCCTTATATATATTTTTTAAAAATATATTTTGTCCCTTGATCATCTTTTGCTACGCCAATATCTCAATTGAATAACTTAAACAACTCTGAATTTTATATAAAAAATTATCTGTTCTTCTTAGGGGATTAGAGAAATTTACGGCAATTAAAATTTCTTTTTTAAAACAATCGAAAAAAAAGTTTTCAAAATCTTTGGGAAAAATCTAATCTAAATCTTTAAAATTTATAACAAATATTATTATATAGATATTTTCACTTCTATGAAAACAAAATCTGTGAATTTCAATATCACGATATAAATATTAAATATTTTTTCATACATGAATAACTTAATATAAATATGAGTCATAAAAGGAAATTAGGATCCGAAAAATTTAAGAAATTTTTTACTGAAATTAATACCGGTATTGATATTTTAATTTTATTGTTAAATAAATCATTAATTTTGATTCATTTTTCATTATATTAAAACTAGAAATAATATTCAGAAACTATAAAAGAACTCTCAATCCAGTATTTAAAGAAATATATAGAAAATCCTATTTACCATTAAATTTTTTTTTTAATATTTTAAATTATATTAATAATATTATGTATTTATAAGCATACATACAATAAATGAGATTCATTTTTAAAAATTAAAAAAAAAAATAAAAATTTGAGAAACATTAAATATGAACAAAATAAAGTCCTCTCGAGACACTCTCCATACTAGAATATATTTTAAAATAAAAAAAAAAAAAAAAAAACCTCTAGACAAGACATCACAGGCCAACAAAAAAAACTTTTTTATGTTGTATTGAAATTTAGAGCTATACCTGGGTATATGAGTAGCGCTGATTCCAAAAATACCATCAGTTTTGTTTTATCAGTTCGAGTTTTAGAGATATAGAGAAAATAAGATTTTAATAGAAAATGTGCAATAAAGGGGTTCTTATTTTGAATTTTCTAGATTTTTTTGAGGCGTTACCCCTTACAAATATGCAGATAGTTGAAATACATAAAAATATGAAGTTACATCCCGATCGGAGGTGATTTAGTGGTTCATCACACGGCTAAAAATTTAGAAAAATGGAATTTTTTCAGCATTTTTTTTAACTTTGGAGAACCCTAATAGAATTCTTACCATATAAAACATATATTTACGATATTATATAGTTCTTTAACTTTCCAAATATCATTCATTCGTGAAAATCTGTTAATTATTAAAGAAATTATAAACAAAACAATTATCAAAGTCAAGTTTGTTAAAAAGCAAATATAAGAAAACCAATCTGCAAAGGTCGCTTTCGACGGGCTTTGTGCCTGGCCAGAGGACTGCGCCCCCTGGAATACCTTGCTCATCTTCGGCGAACAATTGCATCAAATTTATTCTTACTCATTGTTTGAAAATTATGCAATTGCTTGTCGAAGTTTTAAATTTCCCTCTCTGACTCCTCCCATCTCAGACTCTAGCCAATCAGCGAGGGAGTTGTAACAGATTACATACGGCCTAAAATGAATGACTAGCCCTTATATGAACCCGGTTATGCAATGGTGTGTCAAAGACCAAAAAATTCAAAATTGAGTTAAGCACGGAATATTGTTTCAAATGCTTTAATTAATAATATTTTTTATGAAATATGTCCTAAAAAAATTTATATTTAATGTAAAAGCATAAAATTATTTTTACAATATTTCAATGCAGGATTTTACATTTTGCAATAATGATTTATGTTCCTAACACGTTGTTTTTTATGGTGTTAACAACCAATAAAAACTTATTTAAACTTAAATAAACCAAAATCCTTTTTTTTTTAATGAGAAATGAATCATAGATTCAAATTTAATTTTTTGATATTATTCCTGATAATGAAGATGAGGATGAGTGCGATTTCGATATTTAAGTCGATTTCATTATAACTTTGATTTACTGTTGCCATGTTCACTTCGATTCAGGAATTAATTGATGAGAAAATTTTGTAATCACTTTGTATTTATTTTAAAACGTTAATACTATTTAAAATTGATTAATGTAATTTTGATAAAAAGTTTCTAAGCTATTTAGTATTAAATATAACCATAAAAGAACTTTAATAATATCTTCGTTTTAATTTTTGAATTATAACCTAAAATTATTTTATTTATTATCAAGAGACTGAAGCATTTTTACAAATATAATTGGACTTGGAGAATTTTGCAAAAATAATTTTTTATATTTTATTGTTTTTCTCTAAATTAGTCGTATTTTTAGAGATAATTTATGAATATCTGCCATAATTACAGTATTTACTTGCTCAATAAACAAAAAAAATGATATATAATCTAATCAAAACAATTTAAATCAGAAAAACTTTAATGTTGATTTTCTCAAAACTCGATGTTTGGTCTTTGACACACCATTGCATAACAGGGTTCATATATATTGATAGAAAAAAAAATGATTTTTTATGGTAAAGCTGTGTTTGGCTTAGAAGTTAGAGCTATTCTTGGGTGTATGGATAACGATGAATCCTGACTTTGATAACTGTTTTGTTTAAAATTTCGTTAATGGTTAAGAGATTTGAAAGAATCAGGGGCGGTTTAAAGGGGGGTCAGAGAGGGCGACCGCCCCTCCCCCCCCCCCGAGAAAAAATTGAAAAAGAGTTAAAAACTAGTCATCTAAAAAAATGATGATTTTGAGTCTAAAATATATTTTTACAATATTTTAAACTCTCAATTCAAGTCACAAATCACCTTAACGGTGCTAGTATTTGAAGATATTATTTAAAAAAATTTCCCTGGGGGGATACAAGGGGGGGGGGGTAAAGGGGTAATTACCCCCCCCCCCCCCGAGATTTGAAAAACGGGAAAAATTTTAGAAACCGCGAACGGAGCATGAAAAAATTTTTGGTTCCGCGAACGGCACATGAAAAAATTTTTGGTTCCGCGAAAAACAAAATTTTTCCCAGATTACCCCCCCCCCCCCCGAGAAACACCTCTGGATCCGCCCTTGCCCCAGGGAAGGCCTCCTGTAAATAGAATCTTCCAATCAACCGCCCCCACCGAAAATCACATCCCGACCCATGAAATGCAACAAAAATTTATTTGGGACGGGGTCTAAATGGCCAGAGAAAAAGCAAAAAGCAAAAAAGACCTTAAATAAAAATAAAAAGAGCCCCTTGGGCCGTAGCACAATCGTAGAGTTCCTACCTCTTCTGCTAGGGGTCAGGGGTTTGCATCCTATCTCATATGTAGAGAGCGGAAAAAAGTCTCTTATTTTCGGAAAAAAGTCGCCTTTAAAGTTTATTCTTTTTTAGTCAAATGGTCGGTAAAATACCTATTTTTGGCAAAAAAGTCACTGTCAATTTTAACAATTAATAATAGGCTTATGAGAAAGTAAAAGAAACAGAGAGCTTATCTCTCGATAACCGAAATAAGGCAGAATTCTTTAGAGTTCTTTAATTAAATAAATAAAAAAAATTTAATTTCATTAGTACAAAGGTAAAAATCTGACGTGACTCGTCGCACAGGACACAACTTTTTCTTACCTTCGGTAATTGAAAGTGTTCTGTGCTTGTCACACCAGATTTTTTGTATCGACATATATTTAGTTTCAGACAGTACGGTACATTTAAGAGATGCAAAATTTATAAACAGAGAAAAATATTTTTTATTTTGTTACCATAGCAACCATTTCTCCTATCTTTCCTATGAAGTACAAGAGTAAAGTGGTTTTCAGAAGATTTCAGGCTGCCAGGGGGGTGCCTAACTTGAATATAAAATTTCAACCTCCTAGCTTTTTTTGTTTTCGAGATATTTTGTTCACACACAGACACACAGACCTTTTGGTTTTTGACTTTTTTGGATTCAGGGGGCGTCAAAACGTGTAATCCATCAAAATCTCGACATCGAATTTTTGACATGAATCCAATACTTTCTCTCTATATAATTTATTAACATATATAGGTAAGAAAAAGTAAAAAAAAAAAAACAAACAAACCCTAAATGGCCTCATTAGCCAAAAATGCAAAATTTAAAAAAAAGCATTTTATAATAAAAAATTTAAAAAAAAGTCGGTCATAAAAGTCGGTTTTTTTCAAAAAAAAGTCTCGGAGAGGCAAAAAAAGGCCAAAAAATTTGCAAAAGTCTATTTTGATAATCTCAAAAAACGATTCTTTTTGTGAGATTAGTGAAGATATCTAAGAAAATCTGGAAAAGTCTCTAAATTGACAAAAGTCGAGACTTTTTTTCCGCTCTTTAATTTCAATTGAATTTGTTACCAGTCAATTTAAATAAATAGGGAAGGAGTCTAAATTGGCCATAGATGCCGAAAAAGTCCTTAAATAAAAAATAAAAAAAGGCCCCTCCCCCCGACAAAATTGCATTAATCCGCCCCTGGCAAGAATGAATGATTTTTGGAAAATTAAAGAACTATAGAATATTGTAAAATATGTTTTTTGCATTCAGGAATGGTAAAAATTCTATTAGGGGTGTTAAAAGTTCAAAAAAAAAATACTGAAAAATTCCATTTTTCTAAATTTTTAGCAGTGTGAGGCACCACTAAGTCACCTCCAATTGGGCTGAAACTTCATATTTCTATGTATTTTAACTATCTTCATATTTTTAAGGGGTAACGTCTTTTTGTTTTTAAGATCTTTTTCGGCATCTATGGCCCGGGTCTAACCTTTCCTATTTATTTAAATTGATTGGTAGCCAATTCAATTTAAATAAATTTTTGAGGCATGGGACGGGATAAAAACCTGCGACCCTTGTTGACCACTACACCAAGGCCCGGGGGCGGGTAACGTCTTAAAAAATTCTAGGAAATTCAAAATAAGAGCCTCTTTAGAGCACTTCCAATTAAAACATAATTTTCTCTATATTTCTAAAATTAGAGCTTATGGAACAAAACTGATTCTATTTTTGAAACCCATATACCCAGGAATAGCTTAAAATACCCCGGTACTAAATTCACTGCTGGCTTGCCTATTTAACAATATTAATCATAATAATCACTTTTATGATAAAACATATTCACTGTTAGAGTTACACTATCATGTTCTTTGTAAATTAAAATTTTTGACAATAGCTTAAAAAATTACTCGTAATTTTTTTCCTAATTAATGAATTAATAAGTTTTTTTCCTCATGAAATAAAAAAAAAAATGAAATGTCACTAAGTCTTTTAGAAATTTTGAAAACTTATTATATTTGAGTACTTCTAAAGAATCTTAAAAAATTGTACAGTGATTGAACATTTATTTAAAAACGGATTAAACGGGAAGATTTTTTATGATCTTGATCAAATCGTTGTGAGACAATCCTTTTTACTTTTTAAATAAATATTCATGCATGATTTGTCAAATTTTCAATTTTTTTAAAATGTCGCATTAATCAGCCCTCTGAACTAACCTATTTGACAGCTCGGTTAAATTATGGTGTATTCACATGAAGGGCCGGCTGGCATTTCCAATAATAATATTTTTTTTCTTTTAGCAATGTTATCTAGGCTATCAACTTTCTGAATTACCTGGTATATTTACACAAATAATAGTAAATCTTTTTTAGAATAAACGAGCCCTACCTATATTTGTTCTTTAATAAGAAATGATTTATTTAACTCACAAGGAAAAATAAATTTTTATTTTTCTGATCACCTGCGTCAATTTCGTGAGAGTGAAATTTAAAAATGTTTTTTTTTTCCAAAAAAATTGTTTACTTCTTCTTTAGAGGTACTCAAGTCTCACTTAGACATTTTACACATCATTAAAATAACTCATAATAGAAAAAAAAAAAAAAACAATTTCATATAATTTTTTGGGAAATCAGACCAAAATTTTGGCAAATAAATATTTAAAAAAAAAATTTGACTTTACATATTGATTTCCAAGCTCTTCTCCTCCCTACTTTTTCATTAAAAAATTGTTTTGCCACCCCCCCCCCCTCAATTATTTTAACTAAAATTATAGTAAACTAAAATAAATAGTGTTTTTATGTTATAATTTATTTAATGCACTGCCAAACAATATACAATAGAGTGGCCGAAAAAACTCATTTTTTTATTTCTAAGTTGCAATAGTGCTGAAAAGTAGTGGCGTGAAAAATGCATTTTTTTTATTTCCCCAGGTCAATTTGGTGGATGACTCAGAGGCGTGGATTGGTCTCTGAGAGCTGGAGGAAGGTTTGTTGTGTGTAATTGTGTTCGGTTTAGATTGACTACGGGGCCTCAATCTGCCTACTCCCCAAGTCGGTGTATTGGTGGTGTACAGTGTACTGTCCATTTCTCAGAGACAAACCCAAACCTCTGAGGCATCCACCAATACACCTACTTGGGGCAACCCCCTCCACCATTACCGCATATATATATATATATATATATATATTAGGGTGCCACTTATTTTTCAATTTTCTTTTATGGAGTAGTGCCGGGCGGAATTTTGTTCCATTATATCCAAAAGGAAGTCCTATAAAATATTAGCTCAAAATAATAATATTAAGACGTGGCGCTCTTGCCCTATTTTTTTTAAATATCATTAAAATGACTCTTTTCGTTTTGGGTAAAAATATATGTTCTTGTAATTTTATTTTAATGTTGACTAGCCATAATTTGAAAATTTAAATACTAAATATCTTTTTTACATAGGCATAACTTAAATATAAACGAATATTATAATGAAAAGTTACATATTCTACGTGAATGTTTTTTGTAAGACTTCTCTTGTCGGCCTAGGATATTTTCGCGGGTATTCTTGGACTGTCTGTAACAAATAAAAACACAAATGTATATATAAGGTTATTAATCATGCCAATTTCAGATAATATAAAATGTAGCCTAAGTCACCTGCACTAAAAATTGCTTTTGATCCTCATCCAGTGTAATTTTATCGTTGAAATCCTCTATTATTTTGATACCCCTTTCTGTCGGATCATTTACAACCTTCAGTTCTTTCAAGAGATGGTTTCCTAATTACAGATTCAATTACAGAGGACACCAAATTAAAGATAGCTCAAAAATTATTAGCGGAAATGGATGTAGATTACGAACAACAAGCTGAAAAGATAGGCGATTTTAAGAAATTGCCACTTAGAAAAGAAGATGTTTCCCAATTTTTACAAAGTTCTAATGAAGAAATTTTGCTAAAATTAGCAAGTAAAAATTCTCTAAATTTATTACGTAGATGTGAAATAGGAAATTTTTTGCATTTCCACCCATCAAAATGGATTACTTCTCTAGGATACCAAAAAGGAAAACATCTATGAAAAAAATGAAGGTTGTAAATGATCCGACAGAAAGGGGTATCAAACTAATAGAGGATTTCAACGATAAAATTACACTGGATGAGGATCAAAAGCAATTTTTAGTGCATATGACTTAGGCTACATTTTATATTTTCCGAAATTGGCATGATTAATAACCTTCTAAATACATTTGTGTATTTATTTATTACAGACAGTCCAAGAATACCCGCCAAAATATCCTAGGCCCACAAGATAAGTCTTAGAAAAAACATTCACGTAGAATGTAACTTTTCATTATAATGTTCGTTTATATTTAAGTTATGCTTATGTAAAAAAGATATTTAGTATTTAAATTTTCAAATTATGGCTAGTCAACATTAAAATAAAATTACAAGCACATATATTATTACCCAAAACGAAAAAAGTGATTTTAATGATATTTAAAAAAAATAGGGCAAGAGCGCCACGTCTTAATATTGGCCAATAAAATAAATAGAGAATTATTAAAATTTGGTTTGTTTTTTAATAAATTGCAAAGAGTAGTGGCTGAATGTGACTTATGATTAATGAATAAAAGAAAAGGCAGCCAAAAGCAAAACAAAAGAAATTTTTTTTATTTTTAGCTTTATTAAGTATCAATGTCGATGTTTCGGCAGATTTTTTTGGTCTTCTTCAAGACATATACAATGTTTACTTCGAGCTTAAAGGAGGCTCTTGGCAACGACGAATGTTCACACTAATAATATGTTAGGAGTTGCCAAGAGCCTTCTTTAAGCTCGAAGTAAACATTGTATACGGTAAGTCCTGAAGAAGGTCAGAAAAATCGGCAGAAACGTCGACATTGATACTTAATAAAGCTAAAAATAAAAAAAATATTTTGTTTTGGTTTTGGTTGTTTTTCTTATTCATTAATAAATATATGATTTCTGCTTGCCCCCCCCCCTCCCTCTGTCGCCAGAGGGGCAAGGGCACATCCCCTCCCCCAGTTTTGAAACCTATGATCACTTTAATAAAGAAAGTCACTAGTTTTAATATAATATACAGTAAAATTTAAAAAATCCCTTAATAGAAACTCAATATCCCTTAAGAGGGTGATCAGTGAAAACTTTAAGAGACGAGCGCCACGTGTTAACACCCTTCAATTTAGCTCAAATTTGGCTGACAACCTTTTAACATTCAAAGGAACAAAATTCCGCCCGGCACTTGTCAAAATTTGAAAAAAAATTTTTGACCTCTTATAATAAGTGGCACCCTAATATATATATATAAAGAGAGATGTGACTGACTGACTTACTTATTTACTAAGTGATGACAACGCAGGGCCTAAACTATAACACTTATATTATTGCAATCACTTAGTAAGTAAGTCAGTCACATCTCTCTTTATATAGAGGGAGATAGAGAAGATGGGAAAATCCAAATAAAACAATAAAATATTTTTCACAAAAATGGCGATTTGGAGTTCTTAGCCCTTAGAGGCCAATTTCAAAATATCCCGAAACCATGATTTTTGATATTCAGAAACAAGGCCTATAAAATGCTATGATTCATAAAGAGGAATTCGAAAGGGTTTGAAAAAGT
Organism: Euborellia annulipes; assembly: GCA_023213315.1. Lineage (NCBI taxonomy): Eukaryota > Metazoa > Arthropoda > Insecta > Dermaptera > Anisolabididae > Euborellia > Euborellia annulipes. The sequence goes on along the minus strand of JAKCPI010020078.1, from coordinate 84,709 downwards.
TTCCACCCTTAAAAAACTTTACTTTGCTCTTGTAAGGTCGAGACCAGGGGCGTAGCCAAGGGGGGGTCTCCCCCCAGGTCGGATCGAGTTCGCAAATGTTGGCAAAATCAAGGACCAGTTGGCAAAATAATGTTTATTTAACAGAAATTAATTTAGAAAAAAAAAATTAAATTTTCTTTTTTTATAATTTCATCTATTAAAAAAAAAATTTTTTTTAATTTTCAAATAAATAAATTTATTTTTTTTTTACTGAATATAAATTTATTATACAATATAATACAAACACATAAAGAAAATCATTAGGATTATTTTAAAAGGGAAAAATAAAATATTTGAACAAATAAAAGAAACCACAGTCGTTCATTTGTTATTGAAAATGGAATAATTTTCTTTATTTACTATAATTGTAAAAAAAAGGAATTCCAATAAAATTAAACAATGTTTTTGATAGAAATATAAATTTTATACAGGTCAACAAAAAAGTTTTTTGAAATTTAGGGCTATTCCTGGCCATAGGCGCCGGAACTGGGGGGGGGCAAGGGTACATTGCCCCCCCTGGCATCCTATAGGGGGGGGGGGGCAGAAGGGGGCAAAATTTCTTCTTTTATTTCATTTATTTTTAAAAATGATATATTTTTACTTTTGAAAAATAAAATCTTCTAAATTAAAAAAAATTAAAAGAGTAAAAATTCATTTTTTTCCAAATTTTTTCCAAAAATTTTTGAAAAATCACTCCTAAATTTTTTAAAATTTTAATTTTATTAAGTGTGATTTTATTTAAAATTTTTAAAGTTTTATAGTAGATTTGTTTTTGTTTTATACTATTTGAACATATTAAATTATTTTAATTTTCTAAAAAAAAAATTTTTTGCCCCCCCCCTGATTCAATTTCGTTCCGGCGCCCCTGTTCCTGGCTATATGGAAGCGCTAATTCCAAAAATGCCATCACTTTTGCGCCATCGGCTCTAGTTTTAGAGATATAGAGAAAATTAAATTTTAATAAATAATCTGATCAAGAGCGAATCTTATTTTGAATTTTCTAGATTTTTTTAAGTCGTTACCCCTTAAAAATATGCAGTTAGTTGAAATTCATAGAAATAGAGATCTATACTGTAAAGTTTGAGCCCAATCGGAGGTGGCTTAGTGGTGCAAAACACGGCTAAAAGTTTAGAAAAATTGGATTTTTTCATTTTTTTAGGACACTCCTGAATAGAATTTTTACCCTGAATAGAAAAAAGTATGTTTATGATCTTCTATAGTTTTTAACTTTCCAAAAGTTAAGCAATGCCAAGCGTGACGAAAGCCCCGGGATTGGTGACCCAGAGCAATCAGCTTGTGGAACGTCCTATCGGTAGCCATCAGTATAATGTAATTTAGAAATATATTAAATAAAGTCATTACTGGCCTCTGTAGCCGAAAAAGTTAAAAAAAAATAAAATAAAATAATTAATTGATAACGAAATTATGAGCAAAACAGTTTTCTTAGTCAGGATTCAGAGCTATCCATCCATATACCCAAGAATAGCTCTAAATTCTTGGCTCAAAACACCATCTTTATCATAAAATTTTCTTATATTTGCTTTTTAACAAAATTGACTTTGATAACTATTTTGTTCATAGTTTCTTTAGAATGATTTTTAGAAAGTGAAAGAGCTACAGAATATCTTAAATATATGTTTTTTTGCATTCAGTGATGGTAAAAGGTTCTACCTATTAGGGCTGTCCAAAGGTAAAAAAACTGAAAAAATTCGATTTTTCTAAAATTTTAGCCGTGTTTTGCACCATTAAATCGCCTCCAATTGGGCTGAAACTTTATATTTCTATGTACAGTGGAACTTCGCTTAACGAGCATAATTCGTTCCAGAATTATACTCGTAAAGCGAAACACTCGTTATGCGAAACAATAATATTCTCCCCTTAGAGCTGTCCCCTTATGACACAGACTGATGTAACATGAGCACAATCCGGGACTTTCTCTCTCCTCTCCACTCGTTATGCGAAACGTCACTCGTTAGGCAAGTCATATTTTTACAATTTTTTTTTTGCTCGTTATGCAAATTGCTTGTTATGAAAGGGCACCCTAAGCGAGGTTATAATGTATTTCTTTTTAATGGGTAAAGCCAGAAAATTAAAAATAAGAGTCGCTCTAGAGCTCATTTTCTATTAAAATTTAATTTTCTCTAAATCTCTAATACTAAATTTGATGGAGAAAAACTTATGATATTTTTGGAATTAGGGTATCCTATATAAAAACCCAGCAATTGCTTAAAACACCCCGGTAAATTACACATTAGACAATAGAAGAGGGATTTAGTCGGTAAGAGTCCTGTACTACTCGACAAAATTTTTCATTGAGTGTAATTATATGGGGAATTTCTCAATTGAAAAAAATATTGCCTTAATTATATTTCTATCAAAAATTTTGTTTAATCCTTTAGTTTTTTAATATTAAAATAGCAAAGTGAAGAGGGAGGGGACATAAAACATCGAACATGTCATATAGCGACTAAAGCCCGTCGGGTTTAGCCTCTAGTAAATTAATATATATAGGATGAAAAAAGAATGTGAATTGTACAGTTGGCAAATTGATTAAATTTAGTTGGCATTTTTGGCCTTCTCCCCCCCTGAAAAATCTCTTCGCTACGCCCCTGGTCGAGACTTGAATTTATACCTTTGATCTGGTCCCCTATCACTCATTGTACAAATCAACATGATTGAGGGAATCCAGAAAAAATTTTTAAAGTTTCTATTTTGGAAAGTAATTTGAATATCGGGAACTCTGGTGAGATATCCTGAATTATTAGCTATGTTTGCTGTCAAGAGCCTTGCAGAGAGGAGAAGGGACGACTCCATTAATAACTTGAATAATTTATTGGGGAACTGTTGGGACTCCCTTGAATTGTTAGCCAAGATAGGCTTTAGGGTCCCAGCATTTTCCCTAAGATCTGGGTCCCTTTTACATATCGGGAAGGCTCTAACTAGAATGATGGAGAGGTCTCCTATATTTAAAATGATTATTGAGTATACGAGAAGAGAGGCCTCTCCATAATACAAATAATTTTATGTAATCTTTTTTTTTTCTTGTTCGTATGTTTCCCTTCGCCCTATAATTGGAAGAAATTCTGTAGAGCGATTGTACGATTCTTAAATAAATAAATAAATAAAATCAAAAAAATACCCGTTCATCGCCTAACCGTTCGACTTATAGCGCTAGCTATCACTGCTGTGCGCATGCGCGACTGTCTAGAAATGTGGGCAGCGGAGTGTGGAGTGGGGGCAGTAAATAGGCTAAGAAAAATATCGCCTTTACTTTATAAATACGAGGTTCTGAAGTGTTTCAAATTTTTTTTTTTTTGCAAAATCATATATATTAATTAATAAATATAGTAATTATTTTATGAAACTAAATATTTTTAAACTTAATAAATATAATAAAATTGATAAATATTTTTCATCTGTATATTTATAAGGTAGGCGTCGCCTACCTTGCCTACCCTAGCGAGCCGCCACTGAACCAAATTAAAACACAATGTTTTTAGGCTCCTATCTGAAGACGTTACAAATTATTACAGTACGAAAACATCTAATTCAAAAATTACAAAAATTATCGTAAAAATGAAGTTTTTACTTTTTTCATAATTTGTCAAACTTTAGGTTCTTTGCGCGACCGGAATACCGGTCATACGATTTTGATAATTTTTTTTCTTTTTTTTTTGTCTATAAAATTCGCAACTTTTCCGCGCTATTACAACTTCGAAATCAAAAAAAGAATGAGGTTTTTCGGCCCACCCTAATATACAATATTTTGTGTCGATATTTAACTTGTAAAAATTATTTATTTATTTCAATTCCGATTTGTCTTTGTATTAAAAAATGATATCATGGTAAGAGCAATGCAAAAATCTTATGACACTTAAGAGGGGGGGGGGAGTGCCTCACAGGTTAGAAAACAATCTCATAATAAATTTTTTTAATTAGTTAACAATGAATAAAATGATTTAGGCCTACATTAGTGAAATCATTGAGCTTTTTTTCCTTAATTATATCTATGCATTAATATATAATTGTATTAAAATAAGTATTCTCTTTGACTTTTGTAGATTTTTTTCTAATTATTTTAAATTATATTGATAAAAGTTTTGATCACATTTAAAACTCTATACAGTATATTTAAATTAAGGCAGGGCATAATATAATTTTAAACTTTGGGACATCAAGAAAAAAATGTTATTTATTATTTTTCATTCAATCAATTCTTTTAAAAATTTAACTTCTTAAAGTTTCTTTTAGAAATATAATTTCGAAAAAAAAACTCATGAAAAAATAAAACAAAAATATTTTCTTTTTATTAATAATAATTCAAAAATTGATAATTGAAATTGTAAAATAAATATTCTTTATAAAGCTACAAAGAATTGATTAGGGTTTTTTTTTTTTTTATTTTTATAAGTATTTATTCTAATTTCAAAATAAATCACTTATTTTAATTATGACTTTTACTGATTAACGTCATTAAAAAATACCAAGAAATAATAAAATATATTCTTAATATATTAACAAATTAATTTATATATATATATTTAAAAAAATGTATCACCTTAGATAGACATTTTGAGAAAATAAAATTAAAAATTTTAAAGCAGATCGGATATGCCATATGTTTTTTTCTTTTAAAACATGGCTCAAAAGAGATAAAAGATAGAAAAAGGATTGAACTGATATATGGGGTAGTGCCAAAAATAAATAATAAATAAACACCTATTTTTCGATGCATCGGATGTCGGGAATAGTGCCTGCTCCCGCTGATTCGGTGGGCCGCATGTACAAGGAGCAAACAGCATCTCGGTAGAGGTGGATGAGAAGTTTAGGGCCGAATTAAGGGCATCATATAGTGTGATGCCTCAAGTGATGGTGTGTGGCCTTTGTGGGTTGAAGCCCCCAGCCAGTTAGTAGTCGTAGGTAGTTGGTGAGTGCAGATGTTCTTAGCTTCCAGCACGTGCTTTAAGGGTTATGGGCAGGCTAGGAGCTAAGGGCCGTGTTAGCACTCCAAGCCTAGATGGCCAGGACCAAAGGTAGTGGGGGCAACCGGGTTAACAAGAAAAAGAAAAACAGAGTGTTAGTATTATTTATAGTCAAATAGTTTGGTCATAGTAAATAACCCCATTTAAAAAAATATTAACACTAAATACTAAGCAATTTTGTTTGAAAAACTAACGAGCTGTACCAGATTATAAACTATATTAATATAGATTATATTGTTAATGATTCAGAAAGTTAGAGCACTTCAATGCATTTCAAAAAAGAGCCAAAATTATTTATAATATATATTATATATTAAAAATGAGGCTTTTTATTTTTTTTTATTTATATTAACATACTTATTTTCGAATAATTTTAATTATATAAAATCATTCGATTATTTATTGAGAATTTCTTTACTAAAATTGCTATTGGATTCAGATAATTTCTTTATTTTAATATATAATTTTAACTAACTGCTAAAAGTCCCAGTCTTTAATATATATATAATATAAATATAATATATAGATTTATTAATTAAATTAAGTTTAGAAGTCTTAATTTCGTTTAGGTTTAAAGCAATACATAGCATACAGCTGTGGGTTTTTACTTGCAATTGCTTAGTACATACAATGATAGTGACTGGGTTTAACTCTAGAAAGAATTTTAAACTAATAAAGAAGAATAAATAAAGGGCTTTAACTGCCTTTGAATTTCATCATTAAATACTGGTAGTTTAAGAATTAAATTTGTAATTTATATTAATTATAAATATAAATCTTTAAAAGGAATAAGTTGTACATATGCATATAGGCCCTATGAAATAAACCCAGGTCACTATCTATTCCCAAACTACAGCTTCTACAAAACATACACCTCAAAATAAGCCCAAAGTGCAAATTATCATTATTTATATTAAGACATATTTACTTAAAAAAAAATACAAGCCAGAATTAATAGTTTTATTAAAATGTTAATTTGTTTAGTTTTAAGAATATCATATAATGGAATGGTTAATTTGGTTTTTTAATAATTGAAATTTCTAGCTTGTATTCTTGGCGATAGACATACATTGAAACATATAAAAATAGGAGAGCATTTCTAATGCAGGACAATCTTTTTTTTTTTTTTTTTTATTTTTTTTATTTTAAGTGGTGTAGAAAAACTGAAAGGCAAATATTAAGACGGTTGCCTGTTAGTGTCAACTTGGCCATGTGGAAGTATTTTAGTTAGTCTAAAGAACAAAGGATGTGAAATTATCATTTATGGTCAAACGTATAATTACAAAGATTGGGTATAACTGTTAATGGACTTGAATAAGTTAACTGAGATTTTAATTATAATGACAGGCTAAGAGCCCCAGTCACAACAGGATCAAAATGGAAGAGCAAAATGATTGAAAAAGAAGAAAGTCATTTGTCAGTTTTTTATATTTTAATTATATTTCATTTTTTATTTTATATTTTTCTGATGACTATTCGCCATTTCAAATATACAAAATAATAAATTATGTTTCCTCAAAAAAAAAAAAAAAGTAATAATAATATAATCATTTATTAATGATCCACAGGCACAAGTTGCCATAAATATATAATAAATACAAAAAAATTATGATATATATATATATATATTTATATATATATATATCATATCGTGTACATATATATATATATATATATATACTCGGGAAAAATATACATAATGTAAATATCATTTACGCTTCAGCAGCCATGATGTAGAAAATATGCTGTGTATTTTAAAAGTTTACATACGACAAGAAAAGAGGAAAGAAGGACACAAATTTTTTAATCAAACCTTTTTCTTCCTTATTAAATTATATCACAACCATACTAATAAATTAAATATACTAATAGAAAAAAAATCGGAAATTCTCTATTCATTAGAATTTATTGTAATACCTGCCTGATGCTAATTAACCCTTTATATAGTCCAAAAAACATTCCTTTCTTGTGTTTATGACAAAGGTATGGACATCCATTCTATTTTTAAGTTATTACTAAGCGTGAAATATTCAAGAAGAAAATATATATATATATGTTCTGGAAGGTATCTTTGCAAATATATATAATGCAGAGCTGTTGCAAGTACTTAAAATTTTTTTCTACTCCCAGTATACAGTACCAGTCCCCTCCTTTCAGCCTAGCTTAACTTCCAAATTATCTTTAGTTTGTCACGATGAGTGCAAGAGTACGTATCCCTTACAGTATTCGAAGAAAAAAAATTATCGCAGCAGTGGAAAGTGGTTAAATAAAAAAAAAAGATATCGTCAAAACATTCAATATTTCACCATCAACGCTGTCCACAATTCTAAAGAATAAAGAAAAAACAAAGTCATTTGCACGGAAATCGAAAAGGGGCCAGAGACGGTGAATTCCCTATTCTCGAGGATTCGTTAACCAAGTGGCTCCGACAATGTTGATCATGTCGTTTTCATTATTTTATTATGTAGTAATTAATAAAATAAAAAAATGTGCATGATGTATTATCATAGAGGTTTCTATCCAGGGGTGTAGTGGAGCGGGAACGCGTGGGAACGGCGTTCCCACACTGGTTTCACTCATTAAAAAAAATAATAATAACAAATAAAATTAAAATTATTTACGCTTTTTTAAATTAAGGGAATGATTTAAGATATGAATAGTTCATAGTCTAGAATTGCACCATTTCACTATTAATTTTTCTACAATTTTTTGTGATAGGGCCCCCGGAAGCACCCCCCCCCTGCATTGGTTCCCACACTGAAAATTTTGCCACTACACCACTGTCTCTATCAATATTTCTGAAGCGGTATAACTAACCATTACTGTTTACTTATTAAACGGAATGTATCACCCAATGACGGCTGAGGAAGTAGTGGTCGAAACTTACTTTATTCATACTAACATTTTTTATAGTTTGGAAGGAAAGTGGTGTAGGTCAGGGCCCAATCTAGGGGGGGGGGGCAGTGAGTGCATATGCCCCGGGCCGCATATATCAGGGGGCGGCAATTAAAGAAAGATTTACTAAAATAAAAAAAAAAAAAAGGTAAAATGATATGAATATTGCATAGAAAATTTTAAGGAGGGGGCGGAAAATTAAATTTTGCCCCACCCCTAAAAAATCTCCAAGTTCCGGTCCTGGTGTAGGTTTTATGTGAAACATATTTATAAGTAAAATTATTTAGTATATGTGAGGTTTCATTAAGTTGTAAATGAAAGAAATATTTGACACCTCATATAGTGTATACTAAATAATTTTACTTAACATTTTTATATTATTAATATAGTTCTTTGGCTTTCTAAAAATCATTCATTCGTAAAAATCTGCTAACTATTAATGAAATTATTAACAAAAACGTCAGCAAAGAAAAAACACAAGTACACTCACTGGTCGAAAAAAATGGACTTCAATTGAATTAAAAAGCGAACTCTATCCACGAGAAGCTAATGTATCCTCTCTGAGCATCAGGTCACGGGCCCTAACTTTATTATATATTATTTAAAAAAAAAATTTTTTGAATCTCATATCTTTCTTTATACTTCTAAAAGAACAAGAGGTCCATTTTTTTCGTCCAGTGAGTGTACTTGTGTTTTTTATTTGCTGACGTTTTTGTTAATAATTTCGTTAATAATTAGTAGATTTTTATGAATGAATGATTTTTAGAAAGCCAAAGAACTATAGAATATCGTACATATATGTTTTTTGCATTCAGGGATATCAAAAATTGTATTAGGGGCAAGGGCGGATCCAGAGGTGTTTCTCGGGGGGGGGGGGGGGTAATTTGGAGTGACTCGTCGCACAGCACACTATTTTTTTTTAATTTCAGTAATTTAAAGGCGCATTCTGTACTTGTTTGCCAGAATATAAATACAAATCAAATTTTTAAGTATTAATTTTTAAAATTTTACGTGAAAAAAAGGTATTTTTTCAAATCTCGGGGGAGGGGGGTAATTACCCCCTTTACCCCCCCCCCCCCTTGTATCCGCCCTTGATTAGGGGTGACCAAAGCAAAAAAAATCTTGAAAATTTCGCTTTTTCTAAACTTTAAGCCGTTTGCGGCACGTCTAAATGACCTCCGATTGGGATGAAACTTAAAATTTATATGTATTCTAACTATCTGCATAATTTGACGGGGTGTCGCGTTAAAAATAATTTGAACATTTTAAATAAAAGCCGTTTTAGAGCCCATTTTCGACTAAAATCTATTTTGCTCTATATCTCTAAAACTGTGCCTGATGGAAAAATTCTAACTACATATCTGTATTCAGAATGAAAAATACTTCTAGAATTTCATATCTTCATTCTTGTGAAAGAAAAAAAAGTTCATTTTTGTCGACTAGTGTTATTAAATACTAATACCATAAATATATTTTATTTCTATAATTATTCTAAGAGAGAGATAGAGAAGAAAAAAATTATTTATTTTCTTAAGACAAAACAAAGTATAACGCTTGTCAAATTTATTTTGAGACTAGTGGCGTAACTAGACGTTGAGGGCGGAGGGGGCGAAGCTCAACTAGGGCGCCGTTTTTTAAGTTGTAATATAATTTTAAAGAAATGTATCAATTTTTTGGACAATCAATCGAAAGAATATTATAAAATCTCCGTCCCTAGGCTATATTTTAGATGCCCTAGGGCGCCTATGTCGGTATCGAGGGGCGCCAAAGGCTTGAAGAGCTTGGGACTGAGGAGGCAAGCGCCCCCCTTCGCCCCCACCTAGTTACGCTACTGTTTGAGACATACTAGCTTGGGAAAGTTAGCCTATAAAGTATAAATATAATTTAAAAAATTATTTTTTTCTTTAAGATAGAGTATATACAGTTGTATACATATACTCCTGGGTATTATTCGTTAAGATAAAATTTGATTTCTCTTAAATGAGTGATTTTTTTACTTTTTAAATTATAGGGCTATTTATAAAAAATATTTTTGCTTTATTTTTAAATGCTAATCTTAAAGTATATATATATATATATATATATATATATATATATAATTCCCTAAAACTATTTTTGAAAGTAAATTTATAGAGAATATTTCAGCTTTATAATAATAATAATGAGATATTTTAAAAAAATGGCCTTCTAGTTTCTATTTTAATAAAATTTAGTTTTTATCGTAATCTAGTGAATAGAGAGATTCCGACAAATTTAAATTAAATAGTTTATTATTAATATAGATAAGTGTATAAAAATGTTGAAGAAAAACTTACAATTGTTAGTACAAATATATACTATTTAGAAATTTTAATGTTTCTGAGCTACCAAAGTAAAATTAAATTCTAGTTATAAATTAAATATTTAAAAAAATCTCATAAATTAATAATGGCAAACAAGACTAGTCACAGTGATGTATATTCCTTTGGTAACAGAAAATGACGACTCGAATTATGGTTGTAAACTAGTAAGACGACCACATTGGCAATGTTTATATCAAGAATTCGACGTCCTTCTTACCTCTATTTTTTTTTTAATTTTTTTTTTTTTTTTTAGACTAAAAGTCAAAATCTTTGGTCCAATAACTGAATGGAATGGGCCAAAAGATTTTGCTTATTATATGTAACAAACAAACACTAAAGCAATAAAATATTATAAGAGGTACCGAAATAATTAAAACTAACCTTGCCTTAGGGCACACATAATTCACGAGAGAGCACCCGCCCTTTGATAGGGATGTTCCCGAATCTGACCCAAATGTCTGCGTTGCTTAGCCGCTGCACCTACATACAGGCACAAAAAAGAGCGTTTAACAAGAGGCGGCGTTTTTTAAAAGGGCCCTCCCAAGCCAAGGGCTTCAGGGCCAGGCTAATTGGATTAATAAATGGCTCTCCCAAGCCATGGAGTTCAGAGCCTCGACTAAAGAAAACTGTCGAGAACCCAAATGCGTAGAACACAGCGTCATTGCATAATATTATCTGTAACAGCCAAAAATTCCATTTGCTAGAGTTGTGACTGAGAGCTTTCTTTCTCTTTAAGCTTAGAGACATTAGAGCAAGCGCCTTATTTAAAACTATGCGCCCAACACATAAATCTCATAATAAAACCCTACACATAATAAAGAACTCTTTTTTGAATTAATATAATTAATTATACTAGTAATTATACTGGCCGCGTCGCCCGCCTTCGGCGGGCTTCGCGCCTAGCCGGGGGCTTTGCCCCCCAGGATCCTCCAGCAGGCTCGCGCCCGCCTGCGGCGGACCCTCGCTTTTCTCAATTATGAGAAGCTTCACGTCCTGACAGCGGGGCTTCGCCCCCCACCTCTTTTCTTCTTGATTATGAAAAGGAAATTATTATTATTCCATTCCAATTCAGTGCCTGCTTGAGGATTTGTTTACATTCATGGTATACACAAATGAAAAGAATACATAAATATTTCTCTATACATTTCCTATGGGAGAAATCGTAACTTTAAGAATTAATAACTCAAAAAGTTATAGGAATTTCGGAATGAAAATAATTTTCCTGTAATCCCTAGAAGTTCCTCTTTATGCATAAAAATTTCATTTCAAAATTCCAACGGGAAGTTGCCTAAATAGAGCGTGACAGACAGACGGACTGACAGGCAGACATACGGACATTAGCGAATTATATATATAGATTTTAATTTTATTTACATGTATTTATTTTATTTTGTTATTAGAAGAGCATCTATTGGTAATAATTTTATTTATTTATTTATTATTTTTTTTAAATTTGTTTGAGGCCTTTTTCTACATCTATGGCCATTTAGACCCCGTCCCTATTTATTTCAAATGATTGGTAGCCAATTCAAATGAAACGAACAGTGGCGTCATTTCAATTCAATTGACTCAACATTTTCTTGAGGGGGGGGCAAGCATTTTTTTTCTTAAAATTTACTTACAAATGGGTACTCAAATTTGGCCAAAACATATTTAATTTAATTAATTGTTTAATTTTGTACAGTTTGTATACTCGTAGATGTATTTTGGAGTATTTTATTTAGAATAATATAAAATTTTATAAAAATCAGAGCCCTTGGGGGGGGGGGCAAATGCCCCCCCCAAATTACGCCACTGGAAACGAACGGGAACGGGAAGTGAACCCGGGGCCCTAGGCACGCAGTGACGGCTCCAGCTTATTTTCAGTGGGGGGACAAGTGTGGGATAAAATTACCTACAGGGAGGGGGGGGGCGGAAAATAGACATATAGGCTATATCAACCGAGAAACAAAAGAAAATCGGGAGTATCCAGGGGGTAGATGCCATTGTATGGGTTAGGGGGCGCTTGCCCCCCCCCCCTAGTCCTCCCATAGGGCAGTCACTGTAGGCACGAGAAGCTAATATCTTCTCTCTGATCCCTGCATAAAAATAACTAAGATTTTAAAAAGATCTCCAAAGAACAGGCTACTTTAGTATGTAAACCAAAGAAACTTGGAATCTATGGAGAAATTCGGGAACAGTGTATATTTTGAAAAGATATTCAAAATGAAATTTACAGAGACAATTCTAAACCTGTGTTTTTATCGAAAAAATTTTTATTAAGAAATTTGTTTCAAAGTTTAAAATGAGATGATTTTTTCTAATTAACAAGGATAAAATGTTAAAATAAATCCAAAACTATTAATTCTTAATAAAAAAAAATTGAGTTTAAATTCATTTAAATTTTTTGTTGAAAAACACAAAAGGAAGGGTCGTTTTTAAATAAAGAAAAGAGCAAGGAACGACCTTTTCTTTTGTGTTTTTCAACAAAAGATTAAAATCAGGGGTGTAGTGGAATGGGAACGCGTGGGAACAGCGTTCCCACACTGGTTTCACTCATTAAAAAATAAATTATAATAACAAATAAAATTAAAATTATTTATGCAAGTAAAGAGGCATCAGCCAGCACCCATGCATTGTACCTACCCGAATTTCAATATTTAAATTCGATACTTAAGAATATGATTCGGGAATTCGCTGTTACCACCAAGCTAGAGCAGGGGTCTCCAAACTAAGGCCCGAGGGCCACATCCGGCCCGCGGACAGATTTTGTCCGGCCCGCGGAGAGCTAGCAAACTTGAAAACTTCTTTTAGAGAACATATTTTTTATAACAAATTAAATTTAGTTTACTGAAGTATTTTAATTTTATGTTGAATAATTACACTAGTCGACAAGGTTTTTTTCACAAGAAATCTTATAAGTGAACCTAGTACATTTTTTCATTCTGAATTCAGATATGTAGTTAGAATTTTTCCATCAGGCACAGTTTTAGAGATATAGAGCAAAATAGATTTTGATTGAAAATGGGCTCTAAAACGGCTTTTATTTAGAATGTTTAAATTATTTTTAACGGGACACCCCGTCAAATTATGCAGATAGTTAGAATACATATAAATTTTAAGTTTCATTCCAATCGGAGGTCATTTAGACGTGCCGCAAACGGCTTAAAGTTTAGAAAAAGCGAAATTTTCAAGATTTTTTTTGCTTTGGTCACCCCTAATACAATTTTAGATATCCCTGAATGCAAAAAACATATATGTACGATATTCTATAGTTCTTTGGATTTCTAAAAATCATTCATTCGTAAAAATCTGCCAACTATTAATGAAATTATTAACAAAAACGTCAGCAAATAAAAAACACAAGTACACTCACTGGACGAAAAAAATGGACTTCAATTGAATTAAAAAGCGAACCCTATCTACGAGAAGCTAATGTATCCTCTTGGAGCATAGGTTCACGGGCACTAACTTTATTATATATTATTAAAAAAAATATTTTTTTGAATCTGATATCTTTATTTATACTTCTAAAAGAACAAGAGGTCTATTTTTTTCGTCCAGTGAGTATACTTGAGTTTTTTCTTTGCTCACGTTTTTGTTAATAATTTCGTTGATAATTAACAGATTTTTACGAATGAATGATTTTTAGAAAGCCAAAGAACTATAGAATATCGTAAATATATGTTTTTTTCATTCAGGGATATCTAAAATTGTATTAGGGGTGACCAAAGCAAAAAAATCTTGAAAATTTCGCTTTTTCTAAACTTTAAGCCGTTTGCGGCACGTCTAAATGACCTCCGATTGGGATGAAACTTAAAATTTATATGTATTCTAACTATCTGCATAATTTGACGGGGTGTCCCGTTAAAAATAATTTGAACATTCTAAATAAAAGCCGTTTTAGAGCCCATTTTCAATCAAAATCTATTTTGCTCTATATCTCTAAAACTGTGCCTGATGGGGAAAAACTGAAATGATATTTGAATTCAGCATGAAAAATACTTCTAGAATTTCATATCTTCATTCTTGTGAAAGAAAAAAAGTTCATTTTTGTCGACTAGTGTTATTAATATGACATCTATTAATACATTGATATGGTCATGGGCTAACTACTCATAACATTGTTGTAGGCTTATTGGTATTGTTTTTGTGATAAGTTGGATAAAGAAACAGAATTGTAATGAGTAAAGACATGTATAATATGCAGAAAATTTAACTTCAGTATATAATAACTAACAAATTATTGAAATCTAGAAATCTAGAAATTACAGATAATGACAGGAAAATTAATAATATGTAGTGTTGCCGTTTTGCGGACTTTAGTCCGATTTGCAGCCTTTTTTAAACGTTGCGTACTTTTTCGGGCTTTTTTTTCATCAGTGGACTATTTCACTTTTAACCACCAGCGACAATGATAATATGGTTTTGGCCCTCGGAACTTACTGGAGTAATCAGTATGGCCCTAAGGCTGGAAAGTTTGGAGACCCCTGAGCTAGAGTCTCACGAATTTGTGATTTATCGGGAAAATTGATCTGATGGCCATTATAATAAAAAAGAAACGCACGCATATCGAATGATATAGCCACTCCTGCAATAGATACAAAAAAAAACTTACATTTTTATCAATTAACCTTCGTATAATACGTTAAAAATAAAATCAAAAGTTTCTGACGGGGGCTTTTAAAGATATATTAACAAGGAAGTCAAAAAAATCCCGAAAATAACAGTAGGCCAAATTTAAAAATAAGGAAGTCACGAGACAGACCAGCGTGGCAATGTCGCATAAAATAATACTCATTTCTCGCTGTCATCTACATTTTTTTTCCATTTTACGATATTTTTTCTCTCAAATCGCCAATTACATTTAATCTTATTTTCATTAATCATTGCAATATATTAATAAAATTGAAGTCTTTTAAGATTTAATTTAAACAGCTGATAAATGCAATGTTGCCAGATCTACTGGTATATTACGTGAAAAACTGCTCAAGTCAAAAGTCATTCGTTTATTTAATTGATTCTTCCCTTTTTTAAATACCCATTTTCCTATCAACATCTAATTCATATTAAATATGTTATTGTAATTTATATATTTTAAATGTTCATTGATAATGATAAATTAATTGGGGTATTTAAAAAAAATTTGCCTGTATAAGCACATACAAGTGCATCTTTGTATTGGTTGCATATCAGAAATTAAAAGGCACCTGCTCTCTCTAATCTTTATGGTTTTCTCTCACCGATAGGGTGCACTGCTAGAGTGGATACTTTTGGCTCTTACAGATTTTTCATTGAAGAGTTTTCTCTTATATAAAAAAATCAATTGATAAAAAAAATATCAGATACATTCCTTATATAATATAACATAATATATATTATACCATTCTCATATCATAGAATAATAGTTTAAAAAATATCATATATAAAATTAAATAAATAAATTAATTAAAATAAAAACACTTGATAAATAAATTTTAAAATATACTTTTTTTAATAGGAAATCAATCACTCATTCTTTTATGATGTCAGATGTTGTCTAGTTTGTTATCTGGTATTTAGATTTTTCAGGATTAATAAATAAAAAATAATGTAAAAAGAAGAAAAATAGAAGAAGTGTTTGTGTGTGTTGGTCCCTCAAACTCATTACGTTAGTCTTCTTTTGACACATTCAATTTGAACTTTAAGAATTAACCAAAAAATCAAAAGAGGGTGGGCAGGTGGAAAGAAACTGGCATAGAATGAATTTTTTAAATAAAGAAGTAAAATCATCAGATATGAATAATTAAATAAAATTTCATGTGTAAAATATTTTAGAGTTATCTTGATATTTAAAAAAAGAATTCCCCTGAAAAAATAATACATTTGATCAAGAAAAAGACATATTTAGAAAATTTATAAATAAAAAAAATTTATGCATAAATATTCATCTGTTGAATTTAAAAAGTTTGTCAATTGATTTAGACTTTCGCCATAATCAACTTGTGTATTTATATAGGCCTATAAGGTATATAAGGTATTTAAACAATAAGACAAAGTTATTATGGTTAAAGAGTTGAGATTTTGTTCAAAGAATATAAAACAAATATACTATAAAGATTTATAGATTTGTTTTATACTATTTAAAGGAAATAAATATTTTTAATTTTCTTATTTTAATTCCATATAAAATGTTTTTAGAAATTAGATTAGATTAAATAAATAATGAAAAGGATTAAAATAATAAAATTAATAAATAGTAAAGAGTAAATAAGACAGATTCAATATAAAAAATTAATAAGTTATTAATTAATATTAAGAGTTGCGGGAGCAACTCGTAGCCGAGCAAGGAAAAAACATAAGAAAGCATAAAAGAAAACATCAATATTACCATTTAGTGTAGGCCTACCTCTATATTCCAATAAATTCCAATGTCTTATTTATTGCATGTAGGATACAGGGACGAGTCACCCCAGAGAGACTATTTTATCAGAAACTTTTTAAAATCTTTTAATAAAAATGAGAAAAAAAGTATTTAAGGAATTTTTTACTTTTTGATCGACAATCTAAAAAGCCATTTAAAATTTTTTTTATATAAAAATAGAATAATTAAAAATTATTTTGAGGCCACTGACAAAATTAAAACTCTACCCCAGGGTCTGATTTAAGAGTATGCTGTCTATAGGCTAAAGTCCATTAAAAGCAGGGGCGTATATATAAATTTTTTTCGGGGGGGGGGGGGGCCTGAACTCAAAAATTTTCTGCGAAAAATTTTGTTTTTGCGGAACCAAAGTTTTCCGCCCTGCGGGGCCCATCAAACATTTCGAGGGAGGGGGGGGGGGGGGCCGAGACCAGCTAATAACTGTATATCCCTATAGGCCCCCTCGCCCCCTCCCCTTATATACGCCCCTGATTAAAACAAGATACTTTTCATTTCAATTTAGAGTAATGGTAACTTTAGAGGAGATCATCAAAATGGCAAATTTTGACCTATCTAACCATTGACTAAAGACGATTTCTGATATGAACAAAATTGTTAGCATTTACATTAGTTTTGTTCATCTACAATGGAATGGAATTTTCTAGAATGGAGTAATTTAGTCCTAAATAGACCATCGTGAATAGGAATCAGTACTACCAACCTAAAAAAAAATTAGAACGCTAAAATTTTTAAAAAAATTGTTAAAAACCCTTGTTATTGTTTCGAATCAATAACAAACGATCTACACAAGTGGTACCAACCTAAAAAATATGTTTTAATTTCTTTAGAATGGTAATAATATCATACTTTATTTTAATTAATTAAAATACAAAACGAAGTAAAATCTCATCTAAAAACATCCGAGATTTATTACTAGAGACCGGATTTTAAGCAAAATGCTTATTGCTCAATTTTATAAGCAACCATTAGATATTTAATTTCTATACGAATTAGGAAAAACTAAGTGCATTGAGATTGCATTTTTTATGCTTTTTTTGCTTTTTTTGAGTTTTCATGCTTTTTTTCCCTTTCTTGCTTATTTGAACTTATTTTACGAATATTTATAATTTTTTTTTTTTATTAAAAAACACACTTTTTTCCCATTCACACACGCATACACCAGGGACGTGTATAAGAGGGGGGGGAGGGGGCCCTGTCCCCTCCCCACAAAAAAAAAAATTTCAAAAGCCCCGCAGTGCAAAAAATTATAGCATTGTAAAAAAAATTTTTCCGCAGGGTGAAAAAATTTGGTTCCGCAAAAACAAAATTTTTCTCAGGGCGGGGCGGAATAAATTTAGTTTCTTTAAAAAAAAAATTTGTATACGCCATTGGTATGAGTAAAAATTGCTTATGAGATGCTTTTTTTCAACTTTTATGCTTATTTAACAACTTTTTATTCAAGTTTTTTATGCTTTTTTAAGCACTTTTTTTTCCATTTTTTTATGCTTTTTTGTCCGGTCTCTATTTATTACTTTTTCTCAGAAATCATATGAAATCAAAAAATTCATCTTGCTTTGTTGAGTTATATAAAAGCGAGGATATATCAGTAATTATAAAATTTTATAGGGTTTTATTTAAAGAAAAATATTTTCTAGCCATGGGCGTAGCCAGATATCTTGTTAGGGGGGGTCAACCATTCGTTAGGACGAGAGGGGGGTTGCAATTAAAATAAACATAAATTATTAATTATTTATTAAATATAATTATAATTAATTAATTTCCTTATATAAGCTCATTTGAAAAAAATTCCCAATTGGAAAAGTATATATTTGTTTTTAATAGATAAAAAATTTTGAGGACAAGCCAGGGGGGGGGGGGGCATTGGCCCCTCTGGCTACGCCTATGTTCCTAGCTTTTATATATATATCGAAAAAACGAAGTGAGGTAGTTTGCAACTTCAATGTTTTTGGATGAGAATTTATTTTTATTTTAGTTATCTTAAAATTGGTATTAAATAAAAAATATTCATTAAATATTTAAAAAAAAAAAAAACAACAGCTAATCTCCACTCAGTCTTGAAATAAAAATTAATTTTAAAAAATATTTTTTTTTTACTTAAATGTAAAATTAGTTTTTAATTTTAGTTAGTCCGAGACCCATGGCTAAGAGAGAAGACATTATTTTATTATGGCTGGGCTCCTGTCCCAAGCGAGAATTTATTTCATTTGAAATCAATGACGTCTTTTCAGTTTTTGCTTGGGGAAGGGGGAGAATGGGCAAAAAAATTTAAAAAATTATTTACTTCCTGTGCTACTTAATTTATATACATATAAACATATATATACTAAGGCTGCGCAAAATAATCGATTAATCGATTATTTTTCACAATCAATTATTTTGGGGAAACATGCGTTTGAAAAGATGGGATGAGACTCGCATGCTAAAATGTCTGCTACTGAAGGGGAGGGGGGGGGGGAATATTTGCTTATTTCTACTCTATGAATGAATTTTTCAATTATTTTAAAATTCTGATAGGTTTCACTTTGGCTATTAATAAAATGTTTCAAGAAGACCCTATAATTTTTAAGAGTGATTTTTTCCTATCATTCTTATAATACTTTCTCTGCCCATTTCTATAATATAATAGAACCTCCACCAAAATCAATGTCTTTGATAAATGTAATTAGAAACAATAGCATAACTAAATTATCACATTCATTCTATATTTAAATTTAGCTTTCATTCAATGCATCACAACACTAAAAATCAATAAAAAAATGTTCTTAACTATCTTAAAATTTGCATTTAGTCTTAATGGTGTGTTTTACACAAATATCAATTTTTATTTTGTTATAGCATAGTATTTTTCTTTATTTAATTATATTATTTTTAATTTAAAAATTATATTATATGTATATAAATAATTTTTTAATATATAAAATGAAAAATACTATACTTTTACAATTATTTAATATGGGCAAGATTAAGGGAAAATCAAGCTAATGAAATATTTTTCATTTTTCTTGCTTAGAATAGGTTTTTATGAAAATAATAAAATTTTTTAAGTTCTTAAAAAAATGCATAAGAAAGTAGTAAAAAAGGGTATATTTTTCGTTTGGAAAATTTCTTTTAAATTTTTATTTCTGTTAAGAGTGATAGAAAATTAGTCGCCCCCAACGAATTGTGATATACCGTGTCATTTCAGGAACGGATTAAAGGAGGGAGACCGCCCCTTCCGAGAAAACAATTGAAAAAGTTTTAAAAACTAGTCATCTAAAGAAATTATCATTTTTTGTCACCTTAACGTTGCAAGTATTTGAAGGTATTATTTAAAAAATTTTCATCCCTCAGGGAGGTCCTCCTGTAAATTGAATCTAAACTAACCAGCGGTCCCCACCCGTCCCATGCGACAAAAATGTATTAAATTGAATTGTCTACCAATCAATTTAAATAAATAGGGACGGGATCTAAATGGCCCCCGATGCCGAAAAAGACTTTAAATTAACCCCCCCCCCCCCCACCGACAAAATTAATCCGTCCGAGTCATTCAGAAAGTTGATAGCCTAGAAGATGTCAAAGAAAAAAGTGTTGTTGTTGGAAAAGTCTATCCTTCACGTAAACACACAATAAATTAATCGATCTGTCAAATAGGTTGGTATACAGATAGCTGATTAAAGAGACATTAAAAAAATTGAACAATCACGCTGTGATTGTTAAATTTTTATTTAAAAGGAGTTTGTCACTACACTGTTCCTTAGGGTGGATACAAGGGGGATGATTTTTTTGCTGTTGGTTTTTCAGTCTCATTTTTTTGACAGTTTGCGCGTGATTCATGACACGTGTCGATGTAAAAAAACACTCAGTAAGCATTGCCATTTCAGATAGACTTACGCCCGAACAACGTATGCAAATTATTGAATTTTATTACCAAAATTCGTGCTCAGTAAAAAATGTGTTTAGTGCATTTTATGGTCCTCATCATCGTCCTGCTGAGCAAGCTATTTAATCCAATGTGACCAAATTTAACCAAAAGCATTGCAAGAACTGCCAATGCATCCACAAAAAATACCGTTTGGTGTGGTTTATGCGCAGGTGGCATCATTGGGCTCTCCATTTCTTCAAAGACGATGGTGGCATCAACGTTAAAGTTATAGTGATCCAAGGGCGGATACAAGGGAGGGGGGGGGGGGGGTAAAAGGGATAATCACCCCCTCCCCCGAGATTTGAAAAAAAATAGTTTTTTTTCGAAAAAAAATTTATTTAATGTAAAATTTTAAAAATTAATACTTAAAAATTTGATTTTTATTTATATTCTGGCAGACAAGTACAGAATGCGCCTTTAAATTACCGAAATTAAGAAAAAATTGTGTGCTGTGCGACCAGTCACACCAGATTACCCCCCCCGAGGAACACCTCTGGATCCGCTCTTGGCTGTTCCCTAATATAATCACTATACCATCAAAATTTTCCTGCCCGTTTATTCCATATATATGTCGTAGACAGATCGTGAAATTAGACAGTTCATGAACTGTCTAGACATTTCATGAACTGCAGCCAGATCGTGTAATGGTCAAACAGTTACATGATCTGGCTAAAAATTTTAGACAGTTCATGAAATGCAATTGGGCCTTAGACAGATCGTGTAATGCTCGAGAATTACATGAAATGTCTACATTTTTTAGGCAGTTCATGAACTGCCTAGCAGCTGTTTTGCCGATCGTGTACTGTTTGTAAAGCAAATAAAGATCTCGAAAAAGGGAGTCTATTTCATCACGCGTAAAGAACTGAGAGCCAGCTGGAACAAGATTTTCGGGTCGGAACCACCCTTTTTCGAGATCTTTATTTGCTTTACAAACAGTACACGATCGGCAAAACTGCTGTTAGGCAGTTCATGAACTGCCTAAACAATGTAGACATTTCATGTAATTCTCGAGCATTACACGATCTGTCTAAGGCCCAATTGCATTTCATGAACTGTCTAAAATTTTTAGCCAGATCATGTAACTGTTTGACCATTACACGATCTGGCTGCAGTTCATGAAATGTCTAGACAGTTCATGAACTGTCTAATTTCACGATCTGTCTACGACAGATATATATATAAATATTATTAATATTAATTCAACTAATTAATTTCAAGTTGTCCAATTATGTTAAAACAAGCTAAACACTTCTGTCTAAACTAATTGATTAATTTATTGTGTGTTCTCATGAAAAAAATACAACAATATATTACTTTCTCTTACCCTATATATGAAATATATACAGAGAGAAAGTATTGTTTTGTTTCTAGCATGATAGATGTTAATCTACGAGCTTCCTGAATGTCATGGTATAGCCAAAATAGAAATATTTTTTGTTCAATCTCGGGTTTGTTTCAAGAAAAAAAAAACACTTTTTTCGGTTTTATCAGTGGTGTAACGTACACCCCCGCAAACCCCACGGGGGGAGAGGGGGCCGCGGGCCGGGCTGGGTTTTCACCTGAGCTCCGAAAGACCCGGCCCTCTTTAAGATAAAATTTTTGTTAAAAAAATGCTTAAATATTAATATATTTCATTTTTTTATTACTTTTTTTATGCGACACACTTTTTCAAACAAAAATTTAGAAATTAGCCTTATACCCATATATATGTATATAGATTTGAAAAATTTCGGTGGGGCCCGGGCCCCCTCGCCCTCCCCCTCTTATATACGCCCGGGCGAAAAAAAGGTTGCGGGGGGGCGCAGCTAAAATACGTTACGCCACTGAGTTTTATGTTCATTTCTGGTTGAAAGCTTCAAAAAACATAAACATAAAATGTTTTCGCATATTCTGTTCCTCTTTTGAAAAATAATACCTGTTATCATTTATTTCCTTAATCTTACCCGATATTTTATAAAGATAAATATTTTTAAATATTTATTTAGAAAAAAATATATGAAATATATATATCATAAAATATTTTTAAAAATATTTTTTAATTGATAATGTTTTTCTTAATAAGCCTATACATAAGCCATATAACACAATCACAAATTTATTACACTTTAGTCAAAGAATATATATAAAAGAGAATATTGAATAATTTTTATTTTTCTAGATATTATCTATAAAATGAAAATGGTAACCTCCTGGTAACACTCTAATCTATAATATTTTCTTATTTGACCAATAATTTACTCATATATATATATAATAATTATCATTAAAAAATACATCTTATGGACCGGCCATAAGACCATGACTAATTAAGTTGACAAATATTTTTAAAAAGCTATTACAAGAGATTAAGAATAAATAAGAGTAATAAAAATTGACAGAAATTGAAGCATTACCTGAACTAAATTTTTTTCTTTTTGTAAAAAAGTGATATTATTTAAATAAGTAACGGATTTGTATATCATGTATAACATATTTGATTTCATAGTTAACTAGATTATATAGCCCTCAAACAATAGTATAGTAGACCTAATAGTTTCCTCAAACAATCATTGGAAATTTTAACGAAACAAACCCATATATGTTGTTTGTGTGTAATATATTTGCGAAAGTGTTTTCTTTTGGGAAAACTGGCCAAGTTTTTAAATATAACATATATAGTATATAAATTTATAGTAACTTAAAAAACTTTTTTGATATTTTAAATGTTGTAAATATGGCCATACAGGTACAATGGAACAATTTAAAATGATTGAGGGGGAAAATGAGGGCGAAAATTGTTGATTAAAATGATAAATGCACAGTTTCAATAATCACGAGAAATTGGACATATAAACGTATTTTATAGTCCAAAATATTTCATAAAGCCACACCTATTGGCATATAATCTAATCATGGGCGTAGCCAGGGGGAGGCAGGGAGGCAGG
Source organism: Euborellia annulipes (assembly GCA_023213315.1). Classification (NCBI taxonomy): domain Eukaryota; kingdom Metazoa; phylum Arthropoda; class Insecta; order Dermaptera; family Anisolabididae; genus Euborellia; species Euborellia annulipes. The sequence goes on along the minus strand of JAKCPI010020078.1, from coordinate 61,226 downwards.
GGGGACCATTGCCCCCCCCCCCCCGGCTTGTCCTAAAAATTAAAAAAAAACAAAAAACAAATATATATTTTTCCCATTGGGAATTTTTTTTTAACGCCCCAATCCACTACATTAATTTAATTTTTTTTTATTTAAATAAATAATTAATAATCTATGTATATATTAATTGCAAACCCCCCTCTCACCCTAACGAGGGGTTGGCCCCCCTAACAAGATGTCTGGCTACGCCCATGACTCTACTATTTATAATTTATAATCTAAAGCAAAATGGAATAAATAAATTAACATAATGGACTAATGTAAGTAAAATTTGTATTCTAAAATTCCAAAAAATATCTTGGAATTATAAGGAATAAATCAATATTTCATTTAATATTCCGATTTTGCTAAATATCTAAAAATAAAAATTATATTGAATAATAGAAGTAGATAAGTTGTAAAAAAAAATCATATCATACGGAGATAGCCAATAGGCTAAAGACAGATCACAGATCTTGAGTGCATGTAATGTATATTATATAAACAAATATATATATATATATATATATAATTGTTTATTCATATAAAATCTTCTCATATTTATTAATAAAAAAAGTATTATAAAAACAATTTATAGAATATAATTACCTTTTTGGCATAACTAATATAAACACATTAGATTAAGTTCCGAGTTAAAAGTACAGGTAATTGCGCAAGAGGAGAAGGATGCGCAAGGGTCAAGGATTAATGACATCAACGTGCAAATAACCCACCCGAATGATCGGCGGCCGCATATTCAGTAAGCAGAGGGCTTGCGGCCAAAGCCGCATAATTGGCGTAATCTGCATATGGTGAGTAGATCAGTCCATGGGGATCATGAGGCGAGAGTAAAGGCGCTTGTGGTCCAGCTGAGCCGTTGAGTAGAGATGCAGCTGAAGTAGGCACTGGTAACCGAGGTGATAGTATCAAAGGAGCTCCCAAAGGAGTAGCTTGTGATCGTAGCGGAGTCGCTAAACCCGGCATTCCAGGTGAGAGAAGTCGTTGTGTCTCTGCAGCCGCTGCAGCTGTCAGCCTTCTCCATTCCTCGTCACAAGCTAAAACAATTTCGTCTGATCGATCACTCGTAAAGCACCGATCTCGAAGCAACTAAAGAGTTGGCCAAAAAGGAACCCGGCAACCTTAGACTAAATTTACTCATAAAAAAAATATTAACAAAAGTTTTATCTCTTGTCATGCTAATATACACGATATTCGATACTTTTATAATTAGCCCCTTCAGTCAAAAAATATAGCGTAAAAATAAACAAAGTTCTGTATTGACAATAGATATATTCGAATTTAAAATTTAATTTATTTTTTGTTGGGTGGATTTAATATATTCTTTGGGCCCCTCGGTGCAGGTCATCTGTTTTGAATTATTTAAAAATTAAAGCATTTCACTTCAGGTTCAAAGATATAAAAATTGGTATAGGTCTATATCTTCGGATCACAGCCTCTTTGATCTACTCTCTAATCTATAAATATAAATACTGTATATTTTATTTCAACTAATCTCCCTCCCCTTTGTGGCCTTTAATTCTCTTAAGTTGCTTATGCATTTATTTTTCTAAAATTTTTATTACTAAAAGGTGAAGAATTTGGAAATTAAATAACAGAGAAATATTTAAAAATGGAACGACTTTAATTAAAAAAAAGCTTTCAATCAATTAAATTATTGAAATTAATTTTAAAAATAATGATCCAATTATTAAATATAAAAAAATGATACACATTTTTAATATAATTAAAAATTAAGAAATTTCCTGCCTTCCTATCAAAAGCTGCAATGTCTATCCATTTGATATTTAAAAATTTACCGGTATTGGTTTTAAAATAATATGGAATTAATTTAATCTTTAATAATTTATCAAAAAATATTTAAAAAATAATATGAAATAGTCTATATATTATTTTTGTTGAGTAATCAGTTTTTTATTTGCATTAATTAAATAGAAAATATAGGGTAAGAGAAAGTAAAAATGAAAGATTTCCAAATACAGATACCTGCGGCTGCAGCTGCTTTGACGCTTGAATCACGGTAGGTACCATTTATTATGGCCAGCTCCATCAGTTGTCGTTTTTTGAGTTCATCCTCTCCATCGGCCTAAAAAAAGTAAAAGATTAGTACTTTAGTAATTTTTATTTATTTTAGGAATATCATTAAAGGGCTGGTACAGTACAGTGAAAGAGTAAAGGGTGCTAATCACCCCCCTCCTTCCAGTCCCTCGAGGTTAAAAAAAAAACTAAAGTTTTATCCTTGTAGATGATTACATTAATTTGTTTCAGTTTGTATCTACATTATTATATAATATAAAAAAAAATCTGGTGTGACTGGCGCACAGCACACAACTTTCTCTTACCCTTCGGTAAGAGAAAGTTGTGCACCGTGCTGGTCACACCAGATTTTTTGTGTCGAGATATATTTAGTTTCCCATAGCACCTTAGTTTCAAACTTGCATTTTAAATGTTGACTGCTTGAAATAAACTATGGTTATTTTTCAAAATTTTAATCTCATATTTGGACATTTTATACACAATATAGAATCGTAAATAAATACAAAATTTCATAAGAATTGGAAAAAAAAATTTTAAATGCCTAAAAAGTTCCAAAGGGGACCCCCTTTTGAATCGAAATTAACATACAAATCCCTATAGGAAATTAACATTAGGCCTATGAGAGAAGGCGGAGAGACAGACGATAATGTTTGCAAGTGAGAGAGAGAGAGAGAGAGAGAGAGCTGAGATATGTTTTCCCGGAAACAATTAAAAACAGAAATAAAATAAAAAAAAAATGCGAATTTAAATAATAATTGATTTTTAATCTAATAAAAAGAAAATGATTTAAATTCCGTTACCATGGCAACCATTTCTATCTTTCCTATGAAGAACAAGAGTAAAGTGGTCTTCAGAAGATTTCAACGGCAAAATGAGAATATACATTTTAAAGAGCATCTAAAAAATAGTTCATTTATGAATTTAAAAAAAAATCCTTGGAGGGAATTTTGAGAAAATCGAAAAAAACTGAAAAAGTACATCAGTAAAGTACTAGTACTTTTTGGCCGATTTTGTTCAAAAGCTTATTTTGAGCGTGTGGGAAGGTACCTAAGTTAAATATAAAATTTCAATCCGGTAGCTCAATTCCTTCATGCTAAAAATCTGTTCACACATACGGACACACACACGCACACACCCCCACACACACACACACAGACCAATTTGCGGGACCCACTTTTTTGGACTCAGGGGACCTCAAAACATGTATATCCATCAAAATCTCGACATCGAATTTTTGACATGATCGCAATACTTTCTCTCCTATATATTTCATATATAGGGTACGAGAAAGTAATATATATGGGGCATTCCACGCCAACTCGACCACTTTTGAACCCGACCATTTTTGATTTGGCTGAAACTTTGTCATCTTTTTGTACCCTATTGAAAACGTGTCTGAGAATTTTTTTCAGATTTTACGACCCAGCCAAAAAAAAGTTATAGCATTTTCAAAAAACATCGATTTTTTTTTTAAATAACCGTAAAACTGTCAAAAATTAACTTATCGGGACGATGTTTTTTTTTTGAAATTTTTGTATTTAAATGTACTTTTCAGAAAAAAATATGACAAAATCTTACAGATTCATCTTGAACGTTTTTTTTGACATTTTCGGAAAAAAACAAAAATTTCGGGATGAATGACACTTTTTTTTTTAATTTTTTTTTTTATAAAAAACTTTGATTTTTCTACAAATGCTCTGAAAATTTCAGAGTGGGATTATTTCGCGTTCTATTTTTTTTTTTTTTTATATTTGAAAATTTTTTTTTTTTTCTCCGCTTATTTATCATGACGGTGCTCTTAAATTCTTCCAGGACTGACTGAGATTTTAGAAAATTGAAGAAAAATAATAATAATAATAATAGTTAGAGGTGATGAAAATCGAGAAAATTCCATTTATCCTGAAAAAATTAGAAATTAGTTGTGTATTCAACTACTGAAGTATTTGAAGCGTCAAGTAAAAGCTTAGAAACATGGGCGTAACTAGGGAGGTGCCGGCCCTCCCCCCAGAAAGCTCCTTGCCCCAAGAAAAATTGAGAAATATGGGGCTTTCCAGGCCCACCGGAGGATAGCTGGCCCATGGCCCCCCCTTCAATTTTTCTTGGGGCAAGGAGCTTTCTGGGGGGGGGAGGGCCGGCACCCCCTAGTTACGCCCATGTTTCTAAGCTTTTACTTGACGGTTCAAATACTTCAGTAGTTGAATACACAACTAATTTCTAATTTTTCAGGATAAATGGAATTTTCTCGATTTTCATCACCTCTAACTATTTTTATTATTATTTTTCTTCAATTTTCTAGAATCTCAGTCAATCCTGGAAGAATTTAAGAGCACCGTTATGATAAATAAGCGGAGAAAAAAAAATTTTTTTTCAAATATAAAAAAAAAAAAAAATAGAACGCGAAATAATCCCACTCTGAAATTTTCAGAGCATTTGTAGAAAAAATCAAAGTTTTTAATAAAAGAATCTGGTGTGACTTGCGCACAGCACACAACTTTCTCTTACCTTCGGTAATCGAAAGTTGTGTTCTGTGCTTGTCACACCAGATTTTTTGTGTCGACATATATTTAGTTCCCGACAGTACGCAATATATGAATTCAGATGTAAAATTTATAAGTATGGGAAAATATTTATATTTTGTTACCATGGCAACCATTTCTCCTATCTTCCCTATGAAATACAAGAGTAAAGTGGTCTTCAGAAGATTTCAATTGCAAAATGAGAGTATACATTTTAAAGAGAATCTAAAAAATAATTGATTTTTGAATTTAAAAAAAAATCGTTGGAGCAAATTTTGAGAAAATCGAAAAAAACTGAAAAAGTACATCAGTAAAGTACTAGTACTCTTTGGCCGATTTTGATTAAAAGCTTATTTTTCCGGTCACGGGGTGTGTTTAACTTAAATATAAAATTTCAACATCCTAGCTCAATTCCTTCATGCTTAAACGTGAACACAGACACACAGACACACACACAGACAGACAGACCATGTCGCGAAAACCACTTTTTTGGATTCAGGGGACCTCAAAACGTGAAGATCCATCAAAATCTCGACATCGAATTTTTGACATGATTCCAATACTTTCTCTCTCTATATATATTACATATATACATAGGTAAGAGAAAGTAAAAAAAAAATTTAAAAAAAGTGTCATTCATCCCGAAATTTTTGTTTTTTTCCGAAAATGTCAAAAAAAACGTTCAAGATGAATCTGTAAAATTTTGTCATATTTTTTTCTGAAAAGTACATTTAAAGATAAAAATTTCAAAAAAAAAAAAACGTCCCGATAAGTTAATTTTTGACAGTTTTACGGTTATTTAAAAAAAAATCGATGTTTTTTTTAAATGCTATAACTTTTTTTTGGCTGGGTCGAAAAATCTGAAAAAATTCTCAGACACGTTTTCAATAGGGTACAAAAAGATAACAAAGTTTCAGCCAAATCAAAAATGGTCGGGTTCAAAAGTGGTCGAGTTGGCGTGGAATGCCCCATATATAAATTCAGTGCTAACTTTATAAGTAGAAGACAAAATCTATCTATAAAATTATGTTTATAATTAGCTTTAAGGGAATGAATAGGCAAAAAATTTAATTAATCATCAATTCTGATTATACCAAGTGATTTTTTTTTTTGCTGTTGGTTTTTCAGCCTCATTTTTTTGACAGTTTGCGCGTGATTCATGACACGTGTCGATGTAAAAAAACACTCAGTAAGCCATTTGCTTTTCATTGCCATTTCAGATAGACTTACGCCCGAACAACGTATGCAAATTATTGAATTTTATTACCAAAAATCGTGCTCAATAAAACATGTGTTTAGAGCACTTCGTCCATTTTATGGTCTTCATAATCCTCCTGCTGAGCAAGCTATTTAAACCAATGTGACCAAATTTAACCAAAAGCATTGCAAGAACTGCCAATGCATCCACAAAAAATACCGTTTGGTGTGGTTTATGCGCAGGTGGCATCATTGGGCTCTCCATTTCTTCAAAGACGATGGTGGCATCAACGTTACAGTTATAGTGATCCAAGGGAATGAATGAATGAATTATATTTATTGTGCTCTGAGGCGATTTGCCTCCTAGAGCATTAATATTACATAGTATTTACAATTTTATATATATAGACTGTATTTACAATATGAAAAGAAAAGAAAAATTGCACATTACTAGGAAAACATTCTCCCTCCCACTACAGAAATTGCTCCTGTTCTTTTAATAAAAAAGAATAAAATTTACTTTTGAACGATTCTAAAGAATTTGAAGACCTGATATCACCAGGAATCCTGTTCCATACCCTAAGTGATATCTCTAGAAAAGAGGTGTCGAATGCGGCCGTCCGATGAATCGGCATTCGCAAATCCAAAAGATTTGCCCTTGGCACAGCCCTACTACACTCACCCCTGAAAACGTAACTTTCATAAAGATACCTGGGCATTTTGTTTTTCAGGATGCCGAACACACAATACCCCATCAAATATTCTCGACGACGCGTCGTTTTAACTTGAGCCATCCAAGTCTACTATAATAAGGTGTTATGTGCTCTTCAAGAGGCAAATCAAAGACAAATCTAACGCAAGCATTTAGCCAGGGCCGCAGCAAGGAAAACTTGCGCCCGGGGCCAAGATTATAATTTGCGTCACCCCCCCCCCAACAAAACAAAATTTATAGAATTTTTGTTATTCTATACTTTAAGAGAAAACATTTTTATTTTTAAATCATCTATTTTTTTATTATATAAAAATAATTACAAATTTATTTGCCATCCCATAACTTTGCTCTCAAGCTGATTGGCGACGGGGCAGCCAGGTGGGTGCATTCACCCACCCTCGACCCCTGTAGCGCCGTCACAGTATCGAAAAAATGAAAATAATTATAACAAACTATATAATATACAAATCAACTAATTATTCGGCAACCTCTCTCCCGCAAGTACAAGAAAAGCTCAAAAAAAAATATTTGTCAATAAAGAATTTCAAACATTTTAAATCTATATTTGGCCATGCAAAGTACTAGTACTCTTTGTCCGATTTTGTTCAAAAGCTTCATGTCACGTCTTATGGGGGTGTCAAACTTAAATATAAAATTTCAACTTCCTAGCTCTTTTCGTTTTCGAGATATTTTCTTCACAAACACAAACATACACAGGCAGACCATGTCGCGAAAACAACTTTTTGGATTCAGAGGACCTCAAAACCTGCATATCCATTAAAATCTCGACATCGACTTTTTGACATGAATCCAATATTTTCTCTCTCTCTCTCTATATATATATATATATACATATGTATATTAACATATACATATATGTAAGAGAAAGTAAAAAATCGATTTTTTTGAACTTTTTTAGTAAATCGGCTCTCCTGAAAATTTAGCTCAAGGAAGATTTAGTGCCTTTTCATATGAACAGTCACATATACCGGGTGGGCCAAAAATGGGCGGGCGGAAGATTGTGGGCTTATTAACCGATATTTTTAAAGTTTCTCGATGGTGCATAATACAGGGCATTTAGGGCTACAAATTAAAAATATTTTTGTTCCAATTGCACCTCATATACAGGGTGGTCCATATCAAAGTTATGTTTTTTTGAATGGAACGCCCTGTATATTTTTGCATATTTGGATTCTGTGGCCAATTTGCAATGTATGCTAAAACAAACCGTTTAGCCGCAAATCGGGCTTTTGTGAAATAACTGCTGTCTGAAAAAATTGAATATCGAGCGAACCATAAAACTTTGGGGACTGTTCTTTTGTGAGGTTACTAACCATGAAATGTACTAATGTAGGCCAGACCCGGAATTATTCTTATGTTGGGAGATATGGCTATGCCAAATTGGAAAATTTCAATCATGGATAACTTCCTTATTTCAAATGGAACATGCTACTTTTTTTAGCCATGGGACGTAGAATTTAATTAACTTTCAGATGATATAAGGTTGTCTATATCTATCTTTGGTAATTTTATTTTTATTTCAAAATATCTGATTAATTTGACTTACGAATGGAGAAAACAATTAAAATAACAATCCAAATGCAAAATAAAATGGTAATAAATGGAAATGATTTCGAAAATGTATTTAAATTTCCTTTAAAATCATTTATTTGAACTTCTAGAAAAAGAAATTAGGGTTACGTTAAGATAGATATAGACAACCTTATATCATCTGAAAGTTAATTTTTTTCGGGGGGGGGGGGGCCTGATCTCAAAAATTTTTCTGCTAAAAATTTTTTATTTTCGCGGAACCAAAATTTTTTTTCCGTCCGAAAAAATACTGCGGCCGTTTGGAAAATGGGGCCGCGCAAACATTTCGGGGGGGGGGGGGGGGGGCGAGACCCATTATTGCCTCTATATTCCTATATATGTATATGCATTTAGGAAATTTCGTGGGGGGGGGGCCCGGGCCCCCTCGGCCCCCCCCCCTTATATACGCCCCTGGTTTTAGTGTTATTAAGAGACAATTGAATTTTCTGTTAGTTAAAAAAAAAAAAAAATTTCAGAGTTTATTTTTTATCTTAATTTTCTTTATTTAAAAAAAAATGTTTTTAATGTCACGACTAAAGTTAATACCATTGTGTAAGCCAGCCAAAGGGAGTTGAACTAGCAAATTAAAGTCCTTCCTAGAATAGGCAGCCCCCCTCCAGAGGCAACCCTAGTCCCAAGCAAGCACTCACAAATATCCCCAACTCCTCCCCCCCACTCCTATCTAAGCCCGTCCTACCTAAGCCCAAGGGCGGATACAAGGGGGGGGTAAAGGGGGTAATTACCCCCCCCCCCCGAGATTCGAAAAAAATACCTTTTTTTGGCAAAAAAATTTATTTTTAATGTAAAATTTTTAAAATTAATACTTAAAAATTTGATGTGTATTTATATTCTGGCAAACAAGTACAGAATGCGCTTTTAAATTACCGAAATAAAAAAAAAATAGTGTGCTGTGAGACGAGTCATACCAGATTACCCCCCCCCCTCGAGAAACACCTCTGGATCCGCCCTTGCCTAAGCCTGGCTGCATCTACTCTTTTTTATTCACTCAGTCACATGTATGCACCATGGTATGCACTCCTGAAGATGGGTTAAAAGCCCGAAATATATCGAGTTAGAAATTCAATATTTCTTTCATTTGCAACTTAGTGAAACCTCACATATCCTAAATAATTTTTACTTATAAATATGTTTCACTGAAAACCTACACCACTTTCCCTCCAAACTATAATAAACATTGCATTGCACAAATGTAGAGTTACGTAACGATAAAATATAAAGAGATTTATTTACCAGAATAAATATTGCATCGACTGGCCCAAACACACTTTATGACAATTCAACAATAACTGAAGCTATATTATTTGAATTATGTTCAACGCCGTTAGCTTGATTCTAACTTCAAACTGTACAACGCCTGTTATTCAAGGCCATTGTTATCCTTTGGCAGTTTTTATGATAAATTTTTGTCTTTTAATTTTTCCTGAATAGGTGACATCATTTTTAGGTCACGTAAAAACAAGTATTTTTTAAAACATATAACCAAGCATTTATTAATCTAAATAAGCGAAAAATGTAGGTACCGCCGGGAGTTGCACCACGGATCTAAATAAGCGAGTGCGTACTGTGGTCCAACAGTAGGGCATGTTGAGCGTAAATCGACAAGATCCGTGGTGCAACTCCCGGCGGTACCTACATTTTTCGCTTATTTAGATTAATAAATGCTTGGCTATATGTTTTTCATAATTACCTCATGGACCAACACATGATATATATAATTCTTTATTTACAAGTATTTTTTTTATAATAACAAAAACTTTTATAATGTATTTTCATTAATTATGTTTTGGGGTTTACTTATGTTTATAATTATGGTAAAAAATATGATGTCAAGTTAATAAATAAATGAACCTCGAACAAAACTAGTAAAAAAAACTAGAAATGGGACACCCAGAATAGTAGATATTTATGACTAGAGACCGGACAAAAAAGCATAAAAAAATGGAAAAAAAGTGCTTAAAAAAGCATAAAAAACTTGAATAAAAAGTTGTTAAATAAGCATATAAGTTGAAAAAAGCATCTAATAAGCAATTTTTACTCATACCGATGGCGTATACAAATTTTTTTAAAGAAACTAAATTTATTCCGCCCCGCCCTGCGAAATTTTTTTTTTTTGCGGAACCAAATTTTTACACCCTGCAGAAAATTTTTTTTTACAGGGCTATATTTTTTTACACTGCGGGGTTTTTGGAAAATTTGGGGTGGGGGGCGCCCCCCTCCCCCTTATATACGTCCCTGGTGTATTCGTGTGTGAATGGGAAAAAAGTTTTTTAATAAAAAAAAAAAAAAATTATAAATATTCGTAAAATAAGTTCAAATAAGCACGAAAGGGAAAAAAGCATGAAAACTCAAAAAAGCAAAAAAAGCATAAAAAATGCAATCTCAATGCACTTAGTTTTTTCTAATTCGTATAGAAATTAAATATCTAATGGCTGCTTATAAAATTGAGCAATAAGCATTTTGCTTAAAATCCGGTCTCTATTTATGACTATTTTCAACTACCATGGTATTAATTCCTAAAATGAAACAGTTATCGTGAATTGACTAAATGGCCCCAATAAAACACGATATTCTTTATTATTTAAGAATACAGTATCAATGATATTATTTTAACATATATTTTTTCCACTGACCAATAAAATTCAAATAGCGTAGAATCACCCATATATATCTAAATTTAAAAAGAGAATAAATGCTATAATGTGCGTTTATGTGAGAGAGTTCGTCAATTTAATAAAGATAAAATTATGCGTTTTATCCAGTGGCGTATTCAGGGGGGGGGGGGCTCAGGGGGCCGGGCCCCCCAAAGCCTTCTCCAAAACAAAAAAATACCTATTGTTTTCCCTAATGATATTTTTTTTTTTAAATAAATATTTTATTAACTCTCATAAATTCTAAAATCTAACAAAAAAACTTATAAATAATTGAAAAAATCTCTAATATTTACGAATTTTGTATTAAAATTTTTTTTTATTTTAAGAAAAAAAAAAAATTTTTTATTTGTTTTTTATTTATAATTATTATATTATAATCTAAAAAAAATTTCTCCACTTTAAGTTTCTTGGTGGAGAGGGGGGAGGCGGTTCATAAAACTTGGGCCCCCCCCCCCCAAGCAGAAATCCTGGCTACGCTACTGGTTTTATCCATAGATTTTTTAACTTTACCAAAATAAAAGAAATTCTTTCCGAGTACTTCGGCTTATTGCAGATCATATATGTCATTGGTGAATTATAAGTAGAATAAATAGTTTTTTAGTAAAAATACCGACTGGGAAGTTGTTCCCAATAATTGGTATTCCAGCTAATTCGTACCAAATCTTCGGTCCAGTGACGATACGAATTATCGGGATTCTACTCATTAGCGTAACGTTTTTTAGCTGGGCCCTCCCCCCCCCCCGCATATTTTATTTCGGGCCCCATTATTAGACCATACAAAAAATATTTTTAAAATACCGTATATCCCTGAACTCTGAGTGCCCCGGGCCCTCTCAATAAGAATTAAATTTCTTACCGGAGTTCTGAGAGCCCGGGCCCTCTCAAAGAAAAATTTTCATTATTTTTTTCCGTTTTTATCGGAGCCCTGAGGGCCCCGGGCCCTCTCAAAGAGAAATTTTCATTATTTTTTTTTATCTAAATTTTTTCGTTTTTATCGGAGCTACAGTTTTTTAGCCCGGCCTGGCCCGAGGGCCCCCCAAGGTCCGGGGCCCCCCGCATCACGGAGTCTGCGGGGGGGGGGTACGTTACGCCACTGATTCTACTGTATTAATAATTATTAGTTATTAAAAAAATATCTTCCTAATAAAAACTAAATAAGAGAAAGTAAAAATATTATGATCGTATTTTTAAAATGTAAATGTATATATTTTATTTACTGCTTAATAAACAAAAATATATAAAAGTAGATCATAAGTTATTATTTAATATATACAGAAAGGTTATTAAAAGAGATTAATAAAATATTTTGAAAAATACTTACAGGAATTAAGAGTTTTTTAACTTCCTCAACTGCTCGTTGCATTTTCATTGTGGCTCTATTTTCAGTATCTTCTACTGTGATAAGAACATGAAGTTCATCATTTAGATGTTCCCAATTTGGTTTTCCTCTATTCAATTCCTCCTGTTAACATTTAAGCAAATTTAATTTAAACATTGTCCATAACTCAATTAAAATTAAAACTTTTAAAATAAAATAATAACTAAAGGTTAAAATTAAACATAATCCTAGAGACAAAACTTTTAGAAATACTCCTTCAATTTGTAGCAATTCATTGATATTAAAAGAAAAAATTAAAGAAATTTTTAAATTTTATTTAACATCATGAAATACAATAATTTTTTAATAAAATCTGGTAAATGCACAATACAAAACTTTCTCTTAACGAACTGAGAACTTTGTTTGGTATATAGGAATTTCAAACAAAGCTTTATAGTTATAGACTGTAAAGTAAACTGCAATATCAGGTACAATATATCGCTTAAGGGCAAATAGGAGGGGCTCAAAATTTGTAACTCAAATAATCTGCGCATTTTTTTTATTTTTTTATGACTATTTAAAAATTATGATAATTAATTTTTCTCAATTCATATATATTGTTAAAAAAATAAATTTCTTTTAGAAAAATTTAAAATTTAAATGAAAAAAATTATTATTTATCAAATATTAATTAAATAATTTAGGAATAAAAATTAAAAAATCATTTAAATAACGAACATCAATGTCAGAAGTCCAGAATTCAAAGCAAGCTTTCAGATTGGCTATAATAGGAAACAATAAGGGGACAGATTTAGTTCCAGCTATAGTCTTACTTTTCTATTTGGATCCAAAGGATTTAAATAAATATTCATCGGACTGCCGGGGATCCGATCTCGGCCACGGAGGCAGGGGGGGGATATTTCTTTCTCTCTATGAATTAAGATTTGCGCTTAAAATGTTACATTTTTATTCTGTTTCGTTCAAAAAGTCCAGCTAATTAAATTAACTCTCAGTTAATAAGATAAATTTAAAAATCAAAAAAAGACAATAGAAAGTTAGAGATACGTTGAATCTCAGCCAAAAACATCGGAGATGCAAAAAGGGGCGCCTCGCATTATTTTTGCCCAGCGTCGAGGTGAAATCAAAAAAATGCGCCTCGCTTTTCTGATTTATATAAAAGCAAGGAAATATTTTCACTTAAATAAAACCCCTACAGAATTTTATTTGTTTCATATATCCTCGCTTTTATATAAATCAGAAAAGCGAGGCGCATTTTTTTGATTTCACCTCGAGGCTGGGCAAAAATAATGCGAGGCGCCCCTTTTTGCATCTCCGATGTTTTTGGCTGAGATTTCACTTCTTTTTGTGAAATATTACATTTAAATTTTATTTAAAAATTTTTGTTTATTAAATGTTAAGTTATCCCATGAATAGATCTTTTAATATGCATTCCAAACAGTAAAAAATAAATACATCGTTTGGTATCCATTCAAAACGATAACCATAGGATTTCCCTAAATTTTATAAAATTTTAGGATTTTTATTTTTGTTATGTTGGTAGGATGTAAATAAATAAAATAAAAATAAATAAATTTATTTGTTTACCGACTTAGGTATACAAAGGTGATTGAGATATATTTATCAAAACACTTATACTAATTTATTATTTGTGCCCGCAGCATTAGGGCGCTTACAATGTAGTGGTACAGCTTTTTTAGATGATCTTCATTCTTTATATTCAATAATGTTTCTAAACTATTTACAATATTTGTATTGATTTTATGCAAATATTTTTTCCTTAAATCAAGGTACATAGGACATTCATAAAAAAGGTGATACAAATTTTCCTCCACAAACATATTACAAATTGAACAGATTTCAGTCTGGTCAACAATATAGTCAGTACCCTTAACCCACACCCTGAGACGGTGCCCACTAGTCAATCTTAGCTGAGCAGCAATCCTTAAAAAATTCAATGGGACTTGAAAGTCCAGGTATTTTTGGCGAAGCCTTTCATTTGTTGTTATTAAATTTTTGTAGTAATCATTGAATCTTGATTCTCTCATTAAATTGTACATTTATTACTTCGAGTTCGTCTACATATCGGTATGCCCATATTTCCGAGGCATATAGAAGGGTCGCCGCCACAACTGAGTCGAAAAGTTTTAATTTTACTTCCCAAGATGAATGACGAGTTTTGACTAGGGTTTCATATACCTTCCCCGTCGCCATTCTGGCCTTGGATATTGAGTGGTTAGCTGCCTTCCTAAATTTGCCCGATGACGAGAAGTCTACCCCCAGGTATATGTATGAGCTGACATACTCGATGATTTCGTTTTTTAGTCTCAGCGGTCTCAATGTTCTTCTTCCGGCTCTCTTGAAGTATATAGCTTTGGTCTTTTTCGTGTTGATGATTAGCTTGTTTTCTTCACAGTACTCGCTCATTATGTTGAGCATTCGTTGTGCTTGAGGTATCGTCTCAGCGAAGAGAACTATGTCATCCGCAAATAGGAGCATTGTAACATCCCGTCCAGACTGTCCCAGATTAACACCCACCTATACATCGAACTGCGACATACAGTGGTTCATTTCTTATTACTGCCTCGAAATTGTGGAATGCTCTTCCCTTAGACATCGTATCATCAAAAAATTTGACCAAATTTAAAAACTTATTATTTAGATTCATAAAGAATAATGAATTTGCAAGTAAAAGGTGAATGGCTGGACTCGGCATGGATGTGGAGAGATCAATAATTTGCATTTCCTGAATATTTGAATTTGCTATTTATTGATTATATTTTGCTCTCCACTTATTTGTCATCTTGTCTGTTTTGATTTCGTTTTGTTTTTTTATTTTAATTTATTTTATTTATTTATTTATTTATTTTTTTTTTCTCATATTTGTATTTGTTCAACTAATTTAAGAGAAGCTGAGCATATGTAAAAACTAATTCAATCCCGGAGAGGGAGAATGAAAATGAAAATTATAATTATGTATCTTTTTGTTTCCCTAAGAGGCATTGCCTCAGGGTATATTAATAAATTATTTCTATTTCTATTTCTGGCCTGGGAATACAAGAGAGCAAGGAGGCGTACGATCTTGTTACTTATTCCACGTTGAATTAGTTTGTACCACAGCTTTTCGTGGTTGAGTGAATCGAAGGCCCTCTTCATATCAATAAATATGGTTACCAAAGATCTTCCTGGTAGTCTTGTTTTAATATTCACTATCGAGCTCAAGGTGAAGATGTGATCAACACATCCTCTCCCCCTCCTGAACCCCGCTTGTTCTTCTGGAACCACCTCGTACGCCTCAGTAAATATTTCAAGTCTCTTGGACAGTATTCCTGTAAATATTTTGGTTAGGATGTAAATACATCGTTTGGTATCCATTCAAAACGATAACCATAGGATTTCCCTAAATTTTATAAAATTTTAGGATTTTTATTTTTGTTATGTTGGTAGAATGTAAATACATCGTTTGGTATCCATTCAAAACTATAAACATAGGATTTTACCAAAATTTATAAAATTTTAGGTTTTTTATTTTTGTTATGTTGGTAGCACTTCTTATCACGTTAATCTATTGTATTTCTATCTGAAGGGATCCATCCTAAAATTTTTTATTCCATTAGGGATGAAAATTACTAATATTAATAGATGTGTTTCTAAATGACGTCATCAGGGAGCAAAATAGTTAGAATTGTCTTTTCGCCACGTTAAAGATAGGACAAATTTGAAATTTTGAATACCTCTCAAAAAGTCACTTTTGATCCAAAATGAAATTTTATATCAAAGGTATCGGGTTTTTGATAGTATCTATTTGTATTTTAAATTTCATCCAAATCGGTCCAGCAGGGAAACCTGTAGCTTTGTCTAAAAATTTGAAATTTGAAGAAAAGAATGAAAAAAAAAAAAAAAAAAAATAAGAGACTAACTTTTGACCTTCCGAAATCGGCAAAATCTCAACTTTGAGCCTCTGCCTTTCTGTTTGGCACTGGAATTTTTTTTTGAATTCGTGCTCAAAATAATTCTTATTTATTCTAGATTAATTTAAAAAAAATTTGGCTCTAATATCTTAAAACCTTTTTGAGATATTCGCCCAGAATGAGAAAAGTTTCTCAAAAAAATTTTTTCACGTCCCTATCTTTTATTAAGGATTTAAAATCATTCTTGATAATATAGTCTAGGGACGACTCGTCCATCTAAATGCAATGGGCCATTGGCATCTATTGGAATGTCAACTAAATGGGAGTATTAAGAGTTTCTTTGCTTTCTTTTGCTTTTTACTTGCTCGGCGACGAGTCGCTCCCGCGACTCTTAATATATTGCTCTATTTCTGTTGCCATTGTGAATTTGAGGTAAGATAGCTGAAGAAAGCGAACAGATTTTTATTTTTCAGAATATTTATTTAATCTAATGGCGATCGATTTCGTCACGGGGACATCGTCAGGCTAGCTGGAATTAAAATTTACAATTATTACAATTTAAACAAATTTGCAAAAATAACATATCGGTACAATCAATCAAATATATATATATGAGAGTATACATTATTTCTTGGGGGGATACGTAATTTAAATGAGATTGTGATAACATGAGCTGATTTATTAGAAATTGATTCATAGGAAAATTATAGATATTAGTATAAAACATATAAGCTTAGTATCAATTAATACTGACCGTTATTAAAAAACATAATATATATATATATATGTGGGGCATTCCACGCCGTTAATTTTTGACAGTTTTACGGTTATTTAAAAAAAAAAATCGATGTTTTTTGAAAATGCTATAACTTTTTTTTGGCTGGGTCGAAAAATCTGAAAAAATTCTCAGACACGTTTTCAATAGGGTACAAAAAGATAACAAAGTTTCAGCCAAATCAAAAATGGTCGGGTTCAAAAGTGGTCGAGTTGGCGTGGAATGCCCCATATACATTTATTATTGATGGAATTTTGATCATTGCATAAAAATTTGAAATTACAAGAGAATCAAATTAACGAGAGACAGAGGCGTACCGAGGCAGTTGGGGGCCTGGGGCGGCACTAGAAGAGGGGGCCTTATATTGAATTTTTTTTTTGGAGGGGGGGTGCTCATCTTTAAATATCCTTCTCCTCCATACATAAAAATATTTTAAAAATACCGTATATCCCTGAACCCCAAGGGCCCCGGAACTAGGGATGAAACGGTACCACTGAGGTATCGATACTTTTACTCGATACCGGTATCGGTCGCAAAGTATCGAGTACCTACTCGGTATCGATTGAAAAGTATCGATACTTACTCGTATCGGTCAATTTTTTCGTACAATTAAAGATAAACAAAAAGAGCAGTAAGTACTGTTATTATCAAGATTCCCAGGAACTTTGCAGTCAGGAGATTAAATAAAAATCTTTTATTTAATATCTATTTGCCGACATTTCGGTCGCCAATCACGACCTTCTTCATCGGAGACTTCCGAGTAGCAAGGATGTGATATTTTTGTACATATCAAAATAAAAAGAAAATGTATATAATTTATTAAAATAATTAAGATCGTGTATAATTGACAATATTGCCCTGATGAAGGTCGTGATTGACGACCGAAACATCGGCAAAAATAAATTAAATAAAAGATTATTTTAATTTAATCTCCTGGGTGCAAAGTCTCTGAGAATCTTGATTAAATCTCCACAGCAATAAAAAATCAAGTTCTTAAAAAAAAACAAAAAAAACAAACAAACGACGACTAACAATTGTAAGAAAAAAGTTCAGTTTTAGAGGTACTACCCAAAAAATAATAATTTTTCAAGGTGTTTCCCTGTTGAACACCCCTATAATAAAAATTAAAATACAGCGGTACAAACCATTCTATTTCTATTGTGAATAAGAACAAATCTAGATTTTTTTTTATCATATATAAATTTTCTTCCGATCTAACTAATCATCGCATACATGGACCGAGTATCGATACGAGTATTTTTGACCGATACTTACTTGGTACTCGATTCCAAAGTATCGATTCCAAAAGTACTTGGTATCGAAAGAAAAGTATCGAGTGTGTACTTGTATTTACTCGTATCGTTTCATCCCTACCCGGAACCTCTTGGAGAGAAATTTTCATTAAATTTTGATTTTTTAACTAAATTTTTCAGTTTTTATTTGAGCCCTGAGGGCCCCGGGGCCTCTTAAAGAGAAATTTTCATTAAATGTTGATTTATTAACTAAATTTTTCGGTTTTTATTTGAGCCCTAAGGGCCCCGGGGCCTCTTAAAGAGAAATTTTCATTAAATGTTGATTTATTAACTAAATTTTTCGGTTTTTATTTGAGCCCTAAGGGCCCCGGGGCCTCTCAAAGAGAAATTTTCATTAAATTTTGATTTTTTAAATGAATTTTTTTTTTTTTTTACTTGAGCCCTGAGGGCCCCGGGGGCCTCTTAAAAAGAAATTTTCATTAAATTAGGTTTTTACTTGAAACCTGAGGGCCCCGGGGCCTCTTAAAGAGAAATTTTCATTAAATTTTGATTTTTTAACTAAATTTTTCGTTTTTTACTTGAGCCCTGAGGGCCCCGGGGCCTCACAAGAGAAATTTTCAATAAATTTTGATTTTTTAACTAAATTTTTCGTTTTTTACTTGAGCCCTGAGGGCCCCGGGGCCTCACAAGAGAAATTTTCAATAAATTTTGATTTTTTAACTAAATTTTTCGGTTTTTACTTGAGCCCTGAGGGCCCCGGGGCCTCTTAAAGAGAAATTTTCATTAAATTTTTTTTTTTATAAATATATGGGGGCCTATGCTGGCACGGGGCCTGGGGCGGACCGCCCCCCCCCGCTCCCCCCTCGGTACACCACTGACGAGAGAAGAGAAATTATCAAGTCTCTGGTGATGTCTCTGAAATTAGTTACGCTTTTTAAAAGGCGCCAGATTTTTGAAAATGTAATTTCCTGGAAAATCACAATATTCATTTAATAGGACTTGGTTTTGCATTTTGGTTTTTAATATTTCATATTTTTCGAGCAACAAAAGCTTATAAAAATTTGTTTCATGGTGCAACAATTTGATTTTATCAGTGGATGTAGTGTGTTTTGACGTGACAACGTCTTACAAATCATGTGTCTATAGAGGCAGGTTAGAGGGGCATGCACGAAAAAGTTTATCGGCTTGAATAACTCCTCTGTCTTAAGAGGTATAATTATGGGGAGTATACGGTTAGAAAGAATGAGTTTTCAGCTAAAGATTTCACCATTTGTATTTTTCCTATCATTTTATTTTACCGCGCTGCGGTAAATTCTAATTTGAAAGTTTAAACCCCTGTAGATTCCGAACGGCTAATCAGATCAGACTAAATAGGATGTCATTTGATGGAGAAACAAATCCTCTAATAGAATAAATAAAAAAATTCCGAGTAATTAACTCGAAAATTAGTTTTTTTCTCGAAAAACCTCATTTTGTAGGCAAAAAAATATCGAAAAATAGCCCTATTTATGTAACGCCTAGCTACTTGACCATAAATGCTACATTAAATCTAAATATAGTTTTAGAAAGCGAGGTTCAATGCCCAGAGGTAAATTTTTCATTTTTTTGATATGACGTCATTTTACCGCATGAGAGCACTCGGCGGTATTTCGTTTTTCAAAATTTTCAACCCCTATAGATTCCGAACGGCTAATCAGATCAGACTAAATGAGATGTCATTTCGTGCAGAAAGATAACCTCTAATAGAATAAATAAAAAAATCCCCAGTAATTAACGCTAAAATTAGTTTTTTTCACGAAAAACCTCATTTTTTAGCATAATTCGCCCTTAATGGATAAAAGTTTGGCCTCATCTGTCATATATTGTTACAATGAAAATGTTTGAACATGATTATTAATGGAACAAAGTACTAGTAAAAAAAAAACAATACTTTCTCTCTTTATATTTCAATATAACTTAGGTAAGAGAAAAAAAATTCTCCTAATAATAATATTTCAAACCACAAAAGCTTTAATAAACACATTCGTGAAAAAAATTTTTTTGAATTCAAGTAAAAGACGTTGTCACGTTAAAAAGCCACTGGCTGTGTAGAAGACACAGCCAACACCTATTTCTTCTATTAAATGTGTGCCGAGTGCTGATGCAGGGTTGTTTTTAATGTGTTCTTTAAATCTGGTTAACGTGTTACGTGTAGTAAGCCCCATGTAACTTTTTTCACATTCATTGCAAAAGATTCGGTAAACACCGCTCTTTAGCAAGATACTATTTTTTGGTTGATTATTAATTAGAATGTTTTCAAGTGTTTGTGGTGCTTGCGCAGTAATATATAAGTTAAGGTTGTTCGGATAGTACATCGTAAGTCATAATAGAATCTAAATTTTTTTTTAAATAAAATTAAAAATTTGAATGCCAAAATTCCTTATTATAATTTAGTCGTGACCTATCATAGTTTATTTATAATTGTATTAAGTTAATAATTTAATTACCAAAAATAATAAATGAATGACTTTTGACTTGAGCAGTTTTTCACGTAATATACTACTGGCAACATTGCATTCATCAGCTGTTTATTTTAAATCTTAAAAGCCTTCAATTTTATTTTATTTAATATATTACAATGTTTAATGCAAATCAGTTTAAACACAATGGACGATTTGCGAGAAAAAATATCGTAAAATTGAAAAAAAAATGTAACTGACATCGAGAAAAGAAAATTGTTATGCGACGTTGCCGGACTGGTCTTACTCTCAAATCTTCCTTATTTTTAGATATTGGCGACTGTCATTTTGGAGAATTTTTTGACTTTCTTGTTAAAATATCTTTAAAAGCGGACGGCAGAAACTTTTGATTTTATTTTAAACGTATTCCTCGGAAGTGAATTAATAAAATGTAAGTTTTTTTGTTTTTGTATCTGATGCAGAGGTGGCTATATAATTCGATATGTGTGGGTTTCGTCGTTATTCCCCATAGGCCACATGTTAAATTTCAATTTTTTAAAAATTAATTACACCACAACCCTGGGTCAGATCTGCTTCAAAATTTTATTTTATACGTATTTGATAGTGATTAATAATATATTAAAAAATTAGCTTTTAATCTAATAAAGTGCTTTAATGTCCGAACAACCTTAAAAGGTTTTAGGGCATTATTTAAAAGTTTATGTGTCATATAATTGTAGGGTATGCTGAAAAATCTTTTATGTGTGTTGATGTGAGGGTATATTTTATTTTGAATAAGATTTTTGAATTTCATTTTGGAGAAGATATTTTTTAAATTTAACAAGACATGTGAGTGTTTTTTATTGATGAGGCCAAACATCCCATGGCCCCCGGGAATCGAACCCAGGATCTCCGCTTTTCCGGGGCATAGGCGTGCTATCCATTGCACCAGGCCACCGGACCCTCGACCTGCACCAATAAAACTCACTTCCCCTTATGTGCAGTTAGTCGCGCAAGTTACTAACTCGTAACGAAAACGTGAAAAACTATAAAGAAAAATTTTCCACTTATGCGCCGCTTGTTCCGCTTGAGGGTCCGGTGGCCTGGTGCAATGGATAGCACGCCTATGCCCCGGAAAGGCGGAGATCCTGGGCTCGATTCCCGGGGGCCATGGGATGTTTGGCCTCATCAATAAAAAACACTCACATGCAGGGTTACCACGCGTCCTACTTTCGGTAGGACAGTCCTACAATCACAATGAATGTCCTACGTCCTACAATGAAGCCTAATGTGTCCTACTTTGAAAATAAAATATTAAGTTGGTTTTTATAAGTCTGTATAATCTATTTCTAAACGCCCGGATAAAAGAAATAAGTGTTCAGTAGAGTTAATCAAAGCGGAATTGCTTGTAAGCGTTAATTGTAAAGAAAATTGCGTACAATTTTATGAGAAAGTTCGAAACAACATTAAATTATTAAAATGCACTAAGAGTGATGAAAAATATAAGTTTAGACATTGAATGTAGTCATTAAATAAATAACTTAAAATAAATTAGCAATATCTTCACCTAAAAAATGTATATATATATATATATATATGTATATATATATATATATATATATATATATATATTGTTCTTGGAGGTTTCCGCGACCGGATGTATGCGAAGACAAGTTTTCTCGGGTTAAGTCGCGTGGGGTGCTGAGATTTACTCGACGTTTCGGCTCTCCTTTTGGAGCCATTTTCAAGAGAGAATGAAGTTAGGAGGTAATGGTGGAGGGGAGTTGTTTACGGGGTCGCAGTCTTCCTGGTCCCCAGGTCCTGACCTGACGTTTCGGCTCTCCTTTTGGAGCCATTTTCAAGAGAGAAGGAAGTTAGGAGGTAATGGTGGAGGGGGGTTGTTTACGGGGTCGCAGTCTTCCTGGTCCCCAGGTCAGGACCTGGATTTTTCATTAAATAAAAATATTTATTTAATGTAAACAAATCCTCAAGCAAGCCCTGGATTGAGATATAGGATCTCACCACAATAGCCCTCAGGCAACTTTACGAGGAGAGGGAGTTGCTGTGACATCCCATCCTATGGAAGGGACGTAAAGAAGGTTCCCTCTCAGTGATGCATTCTTCGAAAGGAGTAGGCTACACGCCGGTGCTGAGGGAGTCCCTCCTCAACTAGGACATCCTCCATAGCATAGAAGAGGTTGGATAAAAGGAGCCGGTTGGAACCAGAAATAAGGATTAGTTCACTAGCTAGAGACGAAAGTAGGAGGAGGAGTTAGAGATAGAAAAGGACGTAACTTCACGGGGTGCCGGTAGATGGCTACGGCCAGAGGCCGGTTGGGTTTGAGGTGTGTGTCTTCGTACACGAAAGCACCTCGGGTAAATAACCGGGGATCCCGATAGGAATTTCAAATTAGATTAGTTACTGACTATTTAAAAAAAAAAAAAAAACTTGAGTTTGCTATACTTAAGAATATCAACTTTTTTAGCCACAATTATTATTTGAACTCTCTATATAGGCAACTATTAATATTATTATAAAAATTAATATTTTTTAGACCGAAATCTCCTCAAAACGCTGACTTTTCGGCAAGGGTGTAGGAAGGGAAAAACAAAATGAAAAATTTTTTTTATTTTCCCCAATGAGTCTATTTCCTGATATTTCGAAGGCACATAGGCTCTTCTTCTTCAGAGGAAGCTGAAAACAATACAATGTTAACAAAAAAGTATTCCTAATAATAGTTATACATGAAAGGCATTGGTTGTACCTCATTTTACACTCCGCTAACATTATAATTACAGTCAAGGTTTTTTGCATACAAGAAAGCCATATGTCCTCGGTAACTCTTGAGAGCATTCTAATTTGAAAATCATGATACAAATTCCATTTATTAATTTCGTTTGAATGTATTAATATAAAAATAATTAAATCTATTTTAAATCCAGGCTTTTATTAGATCATTCAACCTTTAGTCAGTTTGTTTTTTTTTTAAATAATATAATTAATACATTCTCTATAAATTCATCAATTAATTTTTTTAACGTTTTGAAAAATATTATTTTTTATTAATATTTATTTTTTTTTTTTATATGAAAAATTGGTACAGCAGAAATTTATTTTAATCACCAACAAACGAGATACTGTCCGAGGGGGCAGGCTATTTTTGAGTTAGCAGTATTTTATATTCACCCATTAAATTATTGGTGTCCATTCTTAAGTTTACCGCCCTATTAATGTTAAGTTGGATGTAGCAAGTTTCTTTAAAATATCTTTTGTGCCAGTTTTCTTCTCTACAGAGAACCTTAACTGACTCCAAATCAAAATTAAAATTATGGCTTAAGTCTTGTGAATGTTTTTGTAGGGCTGTAACATTATTAGTTTTGCCAACCGACCTTCTATGTTCATCCACCCTCAATTTTAATGCTCTTTTTGCGTTTCCAATATAAACCTTATTGCAGTCCTTGCACTCAATTTGGTAAACTGTGCTATGAATTTTGTCTTTTTTATCTTTGTCTTTAGTGTTATATAAGAACATTAAGTTTCCAGTTGTTTTTGGGATAATATTTATTTTATATTTATGGAATATGGCTTTAATTTTATTGAAATCACGGGTGAAAGTTTTTGGGAAAAAACCGAAACTTTCTTTTTCTATTTTATTGTTAAGCGAGGAAGATGGGGGTGGTGGGTTGTTTAGTTTTGCTATTTTTGTCTTTGTTTTATTTATAATTTTGTTTGTTAAATGAATGGGATAATTGTTATTTTTCGTTATTTTTATATATTTTTTTATATTATTTTCCCAAAAACAACGGTCACTCAAACTCAAAATTCTATAGAGTAGGCCATCGAGTACATTCAATTTATGTGTCATTGGGCTGGACGAATGAAAGTTTAAAATAATATTGCTGGAGTAAGGTTTTTGATACCAGTCAATACCTATATTGGGCGCTCTGTTGTAAAGGGTCATATCAAGAAAGTTAATACAATTATTGTTTTCCATTTCAACTGTGAATTTTAGAGCACTATTGTATGCGTTAATTTTTTCCAGTACGTTTTCAACCTGGTCCCGTTTTAATGCTGTAATGCAATCGTCAACATACTGGAAGAAAAAGACAGGGTTGATTTTGTCTATGACAGTTTTATCGAAATCATGCATGACTAAGTTTGCGAGAGCAGGTGCCATGTTTGTTCCCATTCCTAGGCCTTCTTTTTGTTTAAAATAATTATTATTGAATTTAAAATAGGAATTTTCCAAACAAAATTTTGTAATTTTGATGAAATTTTCCTGTGTAAGGCATGTGTTTGTTGCTATTTGTGACCAATACTTTTTAATCAGGTTATAAATAAGTTGTATAGGGATCGAGTTAAAAAGAGAAACCACATCGAACGAGACGAGTAAATGGTCATTGGGAAGTACGACGTTTTTTAATAATGTATAGGTTTCGAATGAGTTTTTTAGCATTCTTGTGTTTTCGAATGTTAAAATTGACACAACCTGAGCTATGTATTTCATAACTTTAGTGAGGGGGCTATTTTTAGTTGAATTAATTAATCTTAGTTGATTAGATTGTTTGTGAATTTTTGGGGCTCCATAAATTTTTGGGCAAGAAGGTGTTTCAACAATCAACTGTTTCAATAGTTCTTTTTGTTGTTCTGCTGGAAGGACATTTAAAAGTAGCGTTTTGATATCTTTAGAGATTTTATCAGTTGGGTCATTTTTTAATTTAATATAGTTAGCATCCTCATTCAGTAAATCGTTCATTTGTGTTACATATTGTTGTCTATTCATAATTACCGGCACATTCCCCTTATCAGATTTTGTTATCATAATTACATCAGAGTTATTGTTGTACCATTTTAAACATTTTTCTGTATTACTTTGTAAAGTCGATTTGTTGTTTTTATAATTAAATGAATTTTTGTAGTTTTTAAGAATATTACATATCTCAGACCTAACCTGTTGAATGTTATCACCAATTAATTCTCTATTAAATTTTATAATATTCTCACAATCTGCCAAGGTGTTTATCACATTTTTGGGTTCATATTTAGTAATAGGCAACACAAATTTGGGTCCTAAGGAAAGGGTTTGTTCTACAAATTTTGGAATTTGGCAGTCTGTTAGGTTCACTATGTTCTTTTCACTGTATGTTGTTTTGAGGTATTGTAATTTTAACTTATCTATTTTATCTTGAAGAGGTTTTCTAAATCTTGTAATTTTATTTTTCAACTGGTTAATTTTTGGTACAACAATAACTCTGATGTAATTATGATAACAAAATCTGATAAAATACTGCTAACTCAAAAATAGCCTGCCCCCTCGGACAGTATCTCGTTTGTTGGTGATTAAAATAAATTTCTGCTGTACCAATTTTTCATATAAAAAAAAAAAAAAAATATTAATAAAAAATAATATTTTTCAAAACGTTAAAAAAATTAATTGATGAATTTATAGAGAATGTATTAATTATCTATATATATAAAAATGAAATGGGAAAAATGTATGTATGTATGTAAATATGTATGTATATGTTCTATAGAAATCCACAATTTTCAATGAATCCATTTGAAATTAAGTACATATATAGTACATGGACCAGGGAGTAACGTAGTAATAATTTGAATCTCTTCAATATTTTGGAAAATTAATTATAATCAAATTTCTTCAATATAGTAACACAAAATCAACAAGTTGGCTAGAAATTAGAGAGCGTCCCTTATGCTGTGTGAACCAGCTTCCTACCTGACTATGGGCTGGGGGTGGGGGCTACGCAGCAGTTGAAAAGCGAAGAGAGGACGCAGGTGACTGACCCTTTAAACAGTCATAAACAGACCCTTTTGTGCTGTTCCCAATCGGTCAAAGTGGTTTCATGTGTCGCTTGAATATAAGATACTTCTTAACATCTTAACACTTGCATTGCAACAAGAAATATCCCAAATCGGGAATAAACTTGCTCGCCGAAGGCGAGCAAGGGGTCCAGGGGCGTAGCCCCCTGGCTAGGCGGAAAGCCCGCCGAAGGCGGGCTCGACTAGTATTATTTAAAAAAAAAAAACTGACTAAAGGTTGAATGATCTAATAAAAGCCTGGATTTAAAATAGATTTAATTATTTTTATATTAATACATTCAAACGAAATTAATAAATGGAATTTGTATCATGATTTTCAAATTAGAATGCTCTCAAGAGTTACCGAGGACATATGGCTTTCTTGTATGCAAAAAACCTTGACTGTAATTATAATGTTAACGGAGTGTAAAATGAGGTACAACCAATGCCTTTCATGTATAACTATTATTAAGAATACTTTTTTGTTAACATTGTATTGTTTTCAGCTTCCTCTGAAGAAGAAGAGCCTATGTGCCTTCGAAATATCAGGAAATAGACTCATTGGGGAAAATAAAAAAAAATTTTTCATTTTGTTTTTCCCTTCCTACACCCTTGCCGAAAAGTCAGCGTTTTGAGGAGATTTCGGTCTACAATTTCTCTCGGCATCACTCATCAGCTTCAATTAATATTTTTTCTTTCATTTTCACTCTTGGCTACTGAGTCCATTTAGGGATTTATCGTCTTTATCAGAAGTTTCCAAATTCTTTGGACGACCGATGCTCTTTTCATAAGTCAATTGATAAATTTTTTATAAAAATGAAATGAAATTTTATATCACGATCAAAATTAATATGTTAATCAATTTTGGGGGCCCCCGTATTCTACGGGGCCCTAGACACGCGCCTTGCTTATGATCCGTCACTGTCAAGAATATTTTAAAGAAGTTGCAGGGATCCCTTGTCCGAGAGCCGCCGGAGGCGGCTCGAGACCTTCGGTTAATTAAGGTCGGTTCTGTTTTAGATTAAAAAATATTCATCCAGAATATTTTAAAGAAGTTGCAGGGATCCCTTGTCCGAGAGCCGCCGGAGGCGGCTCGAGACCTTCGGTTTTAAGTTCGGTTCTTTTATTTTTAGAAAAAAATTCAAAACAACTAGGGAATTCTCGGCTTTGGGTCGGTTCGGCTCGGTTCGGTTCGGTTCGGCTCGGCTCAGTTCGGTTCGAAACCATCCAGTTAAAAGCGATTCGGTAGCTTTTAAAAAAAATTTTTCGGGCCCGAAGGGTCCGAAAATTTATTTTTAAGGGCTACTGAATAGCTTCTAACTGGATGGTTTCGAACCGAACTGAGACGAGCCGAACCGATCCGAAACCGAGCCGAACCGAACCGAAGTCGACACTAGTGACAAAACAACTTCAGGGGTCCCGACCTAATTGTTTCGGTCCTTCGGTTGAAGTTCGGTTTCCTTCGATTAAAAAAAATTTAAAACAACTAGGGAATTCTCAGCCTTAGTGACAAAACAAATAGCGCGCGTAAATGAAAAGAACGAAACAATCATGAATGTTGAGCTAATGTAAAAAAAAAAATATTCTCTGTTTTTTTTTTTTTTTTTAATGATCATGAAGTTAGCTCCTTTATCGTTCATTATTAAAAAAAAAAAATAATAATAATAAACAATTATCATTAAAATTATTAATCTTTTTTTTTACTCTATTTAATTAATTTATCTAGTTATCTCAATCAGAATAGGTCAGGCGCAAGATTTTTGTCATCTAAATTACAATGGAGAAAGAAAAAACCCAAAAAAGTAAGTAATAATACATTTTTTAATGCTTAACGTGGCTTTCGTATTTCTTCAAAATTTTCGTTATTTTGGCATATATCTCGATCAAATTGGCTTACCGACACCTCTTTTAGGCTAATAAAGGCAAATGAGGGAGTATTTTCCCTGAAAAAGTTGTAAAAAGTACTAAACTCGCAAATATCTTATTGTAAATTCCCTCCAGAAATAATGTATACTCTCATATATATATATTTGATTGATTGTACCGATATGTTATTTTTGCAAATTTGTTTAAATTGTAATAATTGTAAATTTTAATTCCAGCTAGCCTGACGATGTCCCCGTGACGAAATCGATTGCCATTATATTAAATAAATATTCTGAAAAATAAAAATCTGTTCGCTTTCTTCAACTATCTTATCTCAAAGTTAGAGATATTTTAAATATTTTTAATTAAAAAAATATTTGAGGTCTTAATGCTTTAAAATTAAATGATGTCTCATGGTTTTTCAAGATGGGCGAAATCCCTCTTAAGATAAAAATTAGACTCAAATCAGGACTTTCAGATGTGGCGAAAGCATAGAGTCCAAGGATCGGAAATAAAAATTCATCTCGCAAAATATATTTTTATATTACACTCAAGGCCGGCTCTACGTATAAGCAAAAAATGCGTCGCATTGGGGCGTTTCCGTATATAAGGGCGCCTCCGGATAAGGGCTCCATAATTTACGCAATATTTAATACCCTGGACCCCCTTGCTCCCCTTGGGTGAGCAAATTCCTACATTCAGGGGCGTAAAAAAAATTCCGTGATCTTATAAAAAAGGTAAAATGATTTTCATGAGAAGGGGAAGAATTTCCTGCGAGAGGAAACAATTTGGTTACGCAAAAAAAAAAAAAAAAAAAATTCGCACGGAGGAAAAAATTTCGTGATCCTAAAGAAAAATAAAATGATTTTCATGAGAGGGGAAAAAATTTTCCGTCGGAGGCGAGCAATTGCAAAATTTTAAAGTTGTAAGGCCAACAGTAGTTCTGCATCGGGGCGCCAAAATCCTAGAGCCTGCACTGATTACACTTTCTCTAATGGAGAGTGATCGGATTTTCAAAGCTAAAGTTATATCTACGGGTATATAAACTACAAAATTAAACAATTAATTAAATTAAATATCTTTTTGTCAAATTTGAGCACCTATTTGCATAAATTTTAAGAAAAAAATGTTTGTCCCCCCCCTTCCCCAAAAAAAAACAAAAGTTTGACCCCTCCAAGAAAAATTTGAAATGGCGTCACTGATTCAATTGTGTCCAGAACATCAATTAATTATACCATAATATTATTGCGTCTGAAGCCTCTGACCCTGGCAAAATTTCTCAGGCGGTCGCACATCCACTGGGAACTAAATACTTGAGTAGAAATATTTAAAGATAAATGTTTTGGCAACCTTTTAGATATTGCTGACCACTAAATTCATGGACCAGTAATATAATTTAAGAATTAATTGGAGCAAGTATCTGTTTAATTAAGCTATCATATAATTATATATATATACACAGGGATGGGCGTTAATCAGTTACATGTATTTGAAATACAAGATACCAAATACAATATTAATTGGTATCTTGTATCTCGTTACAGCATAGGCAAAGTAATTGCTATCTTGTATTTCGTTACATTTTTTTAGTAATTGGTATCTGAAATTCGAGATACCAAATACTTTTTTTTTTTAATTTGCCGCCGTATAAAAAGTCTTGCAGAGGGAGCTGAAATCTTTTTAATTTATTTAATATTACTGTATGTAATCGTCGTGTGGGTTCTCTGCTATGAATCTTAGTAAAAACCAGTAACGAGAAGTCAATCAAACCGCCAAATTTTCACTCTTCGTTAAAATACTTTTTTGCTTTCTTCTTTCAACCAGCTCTCAACGACTAAATCTTTGTTCTTCTGCCCCAGTTGAAAGATTGTTTTCATTTGCGGGTTTATTCATTCTCCATCAAGGTCCAGATTATCCGACAAAACTTTTGAAAACTTGGTTTTTTGAAACCTTTTCATATTTTTATAAATACATTTTTTTTAATATCATGATTAATTTTATTGTTTTCGATTTACCAAAGGTATTTTCCAATCAGCGTTGGGCGAATTGTCTACTTTACTTTGTCTACGCGTAGACAATGTATGTAGACAAATGAACAATATCCATGTAGACAAAGTAGACAATTAAAATTTAAGAATTTGGCGGGACTAACAACACCATAATTTTTTATGTATCGTCATAAATATAATTTTTTGATACTAATATACACGAAATCAATAGGTAAAGAGTGATTTTACAATTTTTCTATTCTCGCTTAAAGTGGAATATCGAATATAGGGAGATATTGGGTGAAAAAGAAACATCTGCCAGCGTTGATAATGGCGGTATTCTTAATTTTAAGTGACTTTTATTTGAATTAGATATTAGAAGCTGTATTATGCAGGATTTTTCATGAAGTAGACAAATCAAAATATGCTTAATTTGCCCAACACTGTTTCCAAAATAAGTTTAGCTGCCACTTTCCTAAACTAAACCCTAAATAGGGTTCCAGAATTACCCCACCAAAAAGAATTTTAAAATCAAGGAAAAATTTGTTTGTAATTGGTATTTTCAATGTATTTGAAATACGAAATTGGTATCTTGTATCTCGTTACACAAACCCGTGAATAATTGGTATCTTGTATTTCGTTACAAAAATCTGAAGTAATTGGTATTTTGTATCTCGTTACTCAAAATCGAGTAACTTGCCCATCCCTGTATATACATAAATGACAAGTGCATAAGCTAAAATAAAAACCTTTTGAAACTTAACTTAGTGTCATTTAGTTATTTATAATTGTATGATAACTTAAATTTAAGAACCTAAAGACAATATGTTTATAAATATTAAACTTTTTAAATAGGTTCTTATAGTTAAATTAGATAAATCTGAAAAATAATTTACCCCGAATATTCTAAATACAATTATCATACAAACTCTTAAGATTGAGTAAATCGTATAATAAACAAACCAGGTATTCAAAGATAAAAATAAAGCTTTCAACTAGTGCGAACGGTGTATTCTTTGGATTATATTAAAAGTATCTGAATTTTTTAGGGTCCGACCGAAACAAAATTTTCAGCCGAAACCGAAACTTGTTTTCTTAAAATTTCGTGTACAAAATTCATATCATTTTACCTTCTTTTTTCTAGTAAATTTTCTCATATCACTCAAATAATCACTCCATTTTTTCACCTGTTGCGAAAATCATTCGACCTTTTTTTTTTTTTTTTTGTATTTTTGGCCGAAACCGAAACAGAAACTTCGGTCGGTTCCTAGTATTTTTATTTTGTTATTTTTTCTATCCAAGTAGGTGATTAATTTTAAACGCGATGTTTTGCAAGTCACCAGGGGCGTATATAAGGGGGGGGGGAGCCGAGGAGGCCCGGCCCCCCCCCCCGAAATTTCCTAAATGCATATATATATATATATATATATAGGAATATAGAGGCAATAATGGGTCTCGCCCCCCCCCCCCGAAATGTTTGCGCGGGCCCGTAGCGCGAAAATGTAGGCCCTACATAAAGAAAATGTTCCGTGAACGGCACATGAAAAAAATTTTGGTTCCACGGATGGTGCCGCGGGCGGCAAAAATTTTGCGTCTCTAAAAAAAAGGTAAAATATTTTTCCGAACGGGAAAAATTCCGGTTCCGCGCAAGAGAAAATGTTCCGCGGGCGGCAAACGAAAAAAATTTTTGGTACCGCGGGCGGCAAAAATTTTGCGTCTCTAAAAAAAAGGTAAAATATTTTTCCGAACGGGAAAAATTCCGGTGCCGCGCAAGAGAAAAATTTTAGTTCCGCGCATGAGAAAATGTTCCGCGGGCGGCAAACGGGAAAAAAATTTTGGTTCTGCGCAAGAGAAAATGTTCCGCGGGCGGCAAACGAAAAAAATTTTTGGTACCGCGGGCGGCAAATTTTGCGTCTCTAAAAAAAAGGTTGGTTCCGCGAAAAAAAAAAAAATTTTCGTAGAAAAATTTTTGAGATCAAGATCAGGCCCCCCCCGAAAAAAAATTTCTATATACGCCCCTGCAAGTCACAGTAACAAATCCATTAGCAATATACGGAAATCTTTCTGCTCTATTTTACATATAATAAATAATATAATAGAGATTAAACAAATTTTATTTTTTACCTTAAAATTTGATTAAATGAGCTTAACGAATTTAAATATTATAATTTCTTTGCCGACCATTAAAATTACATTACGGACCATCAGTTGTCAACAGCTACTCTATATCAAGCCACAAGGCCTAATGTTGAAGACGTATGGCCCAATCCATCTCCAGACAGGCAGGGTAGGCCGGTTCATAGTCTCCGATTTTGTTCAAATTTGAATATGTTATTCTAGAAACAAAATTAAGAGACTCGTATTTTTTAGTTTTGGCCAAAAAAAATTTTTGGTAGAGTTACAGGGGGTCAAAGTTTCGTCAAGGTCACACGTAATTTCCTCCGCGGCAAGCTCAAAATTACTATAAAGTGCAATATCTCTGGAACTAATAGGAATATTTCAGATCTGTTTTCAGTTTCTGAAAGGTAAATTTGTCAGGAATCTATTGGATTAAAGATTATTCTTCTATTAGTGACAGGTATCTTGCTAAAAAATAATTTCTAAATCGCTAAATTTAACTTTAGTCATTTTTCTCAAAAACCCCAGTCTCAAAAATTCTGAAATTTTTTAGCAAGGAGGAGACATCTATATAATATAAAACCTCAAAAGGATTTTTCAGGATCTTACCTACTTTTCATTTTATTGCATATTTACTGTTTGGTAGTAAAAGTAGGTAAGATCCTGAAAAATCCTTTTGAGGTTTTATACTATATAGATGTCTCCTCCTTGCTAAAAATTTCAGAATTTTTGAGGCTGGGGTTTTTGAGAAAAATGACTAAAGTTAAATTTAGCGATTTAGAAATTATTTTTTAGCAAGATACCTGTCACTAATAGAAGAATAATCTTTAATCTATTAGATTCCTGACACTTTTACCTTTCAGAAACTGAAAACAGATCTGAAATATTCCTATTAGTTCAAGAGATATTGCACTTTATAGTAATTTTGAGCTTGCCACGGAGGAAATTACGTGTGACCTTGACGAAACTTTGACCCCCTGTAACTCTACCAAAAAATTTTTTTGGCCAAAACTAAAAAATACGGGTCTCTTAATTTTGTTTCTAGAATAACATATTAAAATTTGAACAAAATCGGAGACTATGAACCGGCCAATTTTTACTTTGCTGCCTGAATTGAGATGGATGGGGCCGTATAATCTGGAAGTTGCTCTTGCCCTTGGAATTATACCAAGAGAAATTGCAAGTTGTGCTTAACTTTTCAGACCTCAATTGATATATTTCGAAAATATTTTTTTTTACTCACTTTGATTAATCAAATAGAAAATTTTGGGCTTCATTCACTAAGGTTCAGTAATCTAGTCTAGACTCCAGATCTCTAGACAGAAGCACTTACCATATATATATATATATAAAGATTAAAAGTTAAAAAAAACTTACTTACGATATTATAGAGTCCGCTTTTGGTTGCATGTTAATAATAAAACATATTTATTAATTGGTCAAGATTTATTTCCAATAAACAAAATTATATCATATCATAAAAATATTGATTTGAAGAAGTATAGACACCCTGTCCCCAAGTAATTATTAATAGTCATTAGGGCTTTTCAAAATAATCATTTACCGATTATTTTCTTGAAAAATAATCAATTAATCGATTATTTTTCATAATCGATTATAAGAAAGTAATCGAATGTTTTTGAGAATCAGTTATGGGGGAATAATCGGTTTTCTTTAATAAGCGGAAAGTATTAAAGCTTATTTTCATATAGGCCTAATTTATTTTCCTTTTCACTAGGCTAATTAATCATCTGACCACAAATATCTTTGAGTGTTTTACTTATCTTTAAATACAGTAGAACCTCGATAAGTTAAAGTTCAAGGGAAACGGTTAGAAATTTGAGTTATCGAGTTTTTTACTTATCGAGAGTTGAAGTTAGAGAGGTTATTGAATATAATTTTTAACGTACCGAGGTTTATTGACTTTGGGCACGTGAGTGAAAAAGGAATTTCGTTTGATCTATTTGATTATTTAGAATAGTTTAGTTAAATATAAATTAAATTAATAGATTTATTTATTTACAAAAAAATCAGTAATTTTTTTCTGCTTCATGTATTTTTGATTTTCTGCATCAACTATTTTTTCGATGATATGTAAAGAAATACTTTAAGTTATAGAGATCACCAAAATATTATTTTAAGTTATCGAGGGCTATGCTCAAAATATTTGTTTAAGTTACAGAGGTTTTGTTCTTTAAGTAATAGAGGTTTTACGCTGTCAAGGGAAGGGAATTGAAAAAATTTTTAAGTTACGGAGGTTTTGAACTTAGCGAGGTTTAACTTATCGAGGTTCTACTGTATCTTTATTTAAAATTGGATAGAGATAGAAACCGACTCTAATATAGAAGGGATAATACAATAGAAAAGTGCACCCTAAAGGAAGGAATACCATATACTTGAGCAGATGCTATGCACAGCAGCGTAACCAGCCTTTGAGGGCGGGGAGGGGGGGCGAAGCTCAACTAGGGCGCTGTTTTTCCAGGGGGCTCCGCCCCT
This sequence comes from Euborellia annulipes, assembly GCA_023213315.1. Classification (NCBI taxonomy): domain Eukaryota; kingdom Metazoa; phylum Arthropoda; class Insecta; order Dermaptera; family Anisolabididae; genus Euborellia; species Euborellia annulipes. Next base: position 26,464 of record JAKCPI010020078.1, on the reverse strand, counting down.
TGGACCCCCCTTGCTCGCCTTCGGCGAGCAAATTGCCCGCCTTCGGCGGCCAAATTTCTTACATTCTGTAATTTCCTCAGCGAATTTGTGAAACAAATGAATTTGTTTATATTTACATGTTTTTTAATGACACCTGTATGATTTTCTTTTGATTTTTCTTTGCTTTTACGAAAAATGTCGTTTTCTTCTGTGATTATTTCAAAAACTATTCAGTTTTCGGAAAAATGTCAAAGAATAAAAACTTTTTAAAATTGAGTATCATATCATAATATAACAAAGAAATTGAACATTTCAAAATTTCTGAAAAAACTCATTAGGTAAAGTACTACTTCCAAGTGACGTATTTACTCCAAAAGTTGATAGAAATCTACAATTTTAGTGTAAGGAGCATATACCAAATTTCATCCATCTAGCTGCATTGGTTTTTAAGCAATCGTGTTCACACACACACCCAGACGTAATTCCAAAGGAACATACGAGAAAGTCTCGGGGAAGTCATTCCCCATTTTTTTTTTAACACACACTTTTTTCCCATTCACACTCACACTCACGCACACATGCACACAGTCTTTTCGGCAACTTAGGCCATATAAGACTTTGACTTTGAAATTTGGTATCCAAATGGCTTAAATAAAATCATCAGATTGCCTGGGATCCGAACCCTCGATTAGAGCCCTGCACGGGTACGGGTTGGCCCGTAGGCCCGTTACCTACCCGGCCCGCGGACCCGGCCGGGCGGGCTTTGGAGGCCATGAAAAAATTACGGGCGGGTAGCAAGTCTAAATAAACGGGTTCGGGCGGACGGGCATGCAAATGAAATTTTATTTAAAAATTGCTAGACATTAGTTCATTCATTCACTAAATCTCGGGCGGGAATTGGCGGGTTTGAAAAAATTCCGGGTTGGCCTGAAGAATGGTAAAAGCCCTTTCATTTTGAGAAATTCGAAAAAAACTGAAAAACTACATCAGTAAAATACTAGTACTTTTTGGCCGATTTTGATTAAAAGCTTATTTTCACGGTCCCGGGGGGTGTTTAACTTAAATATAACATTTCAGTCTCATAGCTCAATTCCTTCATGCTTAAAAAAGTTTTGAATTTCAAAAAATTAAATATTAAGGCTTATACGAATCCTGAGTAGTTCTTCACAGCCATAAAACATCAAATTAAGGCTTATATATTGCAAAATAAAAAAATTTTAATTATAAAGCCTCTATATACGTTATTTATTATTTTTGGAATTAAATTCATTTAAAATAGTAGAATTCAAGTTGTAATATAATTTTAAAACAAAACAATCAATTTTTTAAGACAATCGATGAAAAGAATATGATAAAATCACATACGCTGGGCTATATTTTAGAGGCCGTAGGGCGCCTATGCCGGTTTCGGGGGGCGCCAAGGGCTCGATGCGCCTGGGGCGGGGGGGGGGGCTCACGCCCCCCTCGCCCCCCCTGGTTACGCCACTGGCTATGCACGTCCGGTGAATAACAAATGTTTAGTGAACATAGTAAATAGTAATGAAGAAGAGGAAGAAATAGAAGTACCAATAATGGAAATTGAACAAGTATATGAGAACGCAGAAGAAAAAGAATTATTGTCACACTGTAGAATGATGCAAAAAATAGGAGATAGAAATAGTTTGGAATTATTAAGATGAACTTTGAATTTAGAGCATTTAAAAAAAGAATAGAAGAAACAAATTTTAGAAATTTGTGACGATTATAGCTAAATTTTCTATCTAAAAGAGGACACGTTCAGGGGTGTAGTTGAATGGGAACGCGTAGGAACGGCGTTCCAACACTGTTTTCACTCATTAAAAAAAATATTAATAACAAATAAAATTAAAATTATTTACGCTTTTTTTCAATTAAGGTAATGATTTAAGATATGAGTAGTTCATAGTCTAGAATTGCACCATTTCACTATTAATTTTTCTAAAATTTTCCGGGAGAGAGCCCCGGAAGCAACCCTCCCCAGTCATTGGTAAGTCATGTATTTAGAGTTCCCACACTGAAAATTTTGCCACTACACCACTGGACGAGTTAACAGCAGTAGATAGACAGATAGCTCAACATAACATACCAACGAAAAAATCTGGTGTGACTGTCGCACAGCACACCAGATTTTTTTGTGTCGACATATATTTAGTTTCCGCCAATATATTAGAATTTAAGATGTCAAATTTATAAACATGGGAAAATATTTATATTTTGTTACCATGGCAACCATTTCTCCTATCTTTTCTATGAAGCACAAGAGTAAAGTGTGCTTCAAACAATTTTGAGGGCAAAACGAGAATATACATTTGAAAGAGCATCTAAAAAATAATTGATTTTTGAATTTTAATCAAAATCGTTAGAGCGAATTTTGAGAAAATCGAAAAAAAACTGAAAAAGTACATCAGTAAAGCACTAGTAGTACTCTTTGGCCGATTTTGATTAAAAGCTTATTTTGTCGGTCCCGGGGGGTGTTTAACTTAAATATAAAATTTTAACCTCCTAGTTCAATTCCTTCATGCTTAAAATTGAACACACCCACACACCCACCCACAGACAGACCATGTCGCGAAAACCACTTTTTTTGGATTCAGGAGACCTCAAAACGTGAAGATCCATCAAAATCTTGACATCGAATTTTTGACATGAATCCAATACTTTCTATATATATATATGGACCCTGTTATGCAATGGTGTGTCAAAGACCAAAAAATTCTAAATTGAGTTAAGCACAGAATATTGTTTCAAATGCTTTAATTAATAGTATTTTTTAAGAAATATGTCCTAAAAAAATTTATATTTAATGTTACTTGCACAATTGACAAGAAAAATTATATATAATCCAATGAAAACAAAAAACTTTAATTTTAATTTTCTCAAAACTCGATGTTTGGTCTTTGACACACCATTGCATAACATTGCATTGTATATATTGTGGGATTCGAAAATCAGGCTAGCAGCTTTAACCCCCACCATCCAACCAACTCTCATCGATCGATAGCGCGCGCGCCTGCAGTCTATAAAAGAGGGAAGCGAGAAGCCAGCCAAGCTCAGTATGCCAACGACGATCAACGTGCAAACATATTATCAAGACGGCCACGGAGAACTGAAATATTTACCACCTTGTATTTTCCATGTCAATTTTGTCTTCGTCAACACTTGTTTTCAATAAATAAATCGTTTACTTCAATAATTTTATTTCTTTCCTGCCGCCAATCCTACAAATCTGGGGGCTTGTCCGGGATTGGCAAAAGAAATAAAATATCCAAGATTAAAGCAAGATGACTTCACTCGACAAAATTCCAATGATCGCCGAAGAAATAAAGAAAGCTGACTTCAAGATCATAAAGCAATTTTACCGATTGCTTTTTAATCAAGAACCCAACCGATTCAGCCGTATTCGAATACGAAACTTTAAAGGTTTCAATCTAGAAGATGAAGATACAAAACTCAAGCATATCAAATCATTCTCCAACGAAGACTTGGCCCAGTTTGCACAAATACTATGCATCGATGCCGAAGAAGAAGTCCTGGCCGAAGAGCTCTGGAACCTGCTCTCTGATCTGCCTGCCCTTGAAAAGCTGTTTCAAGAAGAGAGAGAAAATGAGAAGGAAGAAGACGAAGAGGAAGAGGAACTCGAAGAAGAGGATCGCGAAGACGTCGCATCCGCCATTGTCAAGAAGAGTCTTGGCAGTCAGCCAACCTCTCACCTCAACTTCCCTGTCAGCTTCAGAGACGTTGAAGAGTCTATCCAGAAGTTCGACGGTGTCAACGGGTATCCAATCGTAAAATGGATAAATGATCTAGAAGACATGGCAGCACTGATGAATTGGAGCCAATTACATTTATTCATTTTTGCAAAGAAGTCTCTCACTGGGTTGGCAAAACTGTTTATCCAGGGAGAAATAAAAGCAAACAACTGGCAAAACCTCAAGAGGGCGCTGTTGGACGAGTATGAAGACAAACTCGACTCGGCGCATGACTGAGCGAAAATTAAAAAGAAGTGAAACACTCTACGAATACGCGTTGGTAATGAAAGAATTATCCAGTCGAGGAAATATAGAAGAACCAGCCCTGATTCGACACATTATTGATGGAGTTCCTGATGACAGCGACCGGCTTGTGCTATATGGCGCCAAAACGTTTAAAGAATTTAAAGAAAAGATTAAAATTTACGAAGATATAAAAAAGAATCATCCAGCGAGCTCAAAAAATTTACCACGTACCAAGAAAGAAGAAAATAAAGAATCCCCACGATTTCGATCCTCGTGCTATAACTGCGGGATCAGTGGCCATAAATCGCAAGACTGCAAGCAGAAGAGCCAGGGGCCGAAATGTTTCAAATGCGGCATATTCGGTCACAAAAGCACAGAGTGCCCGTCGAAGAAAGAAGAATCTGAAACAAGCTCAACAAATTCCAAAGAAAAGAAAGCCCAGGTCAACTCCATAAGTCCTGTAAAGAAATATAACAAGAATATAACTATTGACAACAACCAAGTAGAAGCCTTGATTGATACCGAAAGCGCCGTCAATCTAATAACATCTCGAGTACATCACAGAATCGGGAGTCCAACTCTTACAAAAAGCGCTATCAGACTGACCGGCCTAGGCATCAATGCATCTGAAACAAAGGGATTCTTTCAATGCCAATTAGACATTGATGGGGAAAACTTCAATACTCGAATGTTCGTGGTTGCCGATGACGTTGTCAACTATGAAGCTATCCTCGGAAGCGAGCTTCTTTCCGAGACTGAAATGATTATCAACCGAGAAGGCATAAAAATTTCCAAACCCTTTGTAGAAGAAGCAAATATTCTCACTATTCAAACATTTGACACCGATGAAATTAACATCGGGTCGCAAGTGACTCCTGATATCGAAAAAGAATTGAAGAAATAATTGAAAACTACCAACCGGCTAAAACAAAAAACAGTAAAGTAGAAATGAAAATAACAATTCAAGATGAAGAACCCGTATACTCCAGCCCCAGACGTCTACCATTTGCAGAGAGGCAAATTGTTGACACCCAAGTGGACGAATGGCTTCGTGACAATGTAATTGAACCAAGCACCTCACCATATGCAAGTCAAGTTGTTGTAACAAGAAAGAAATGTGGAACGCCGCGCATATGTATCGATTACCGAAGAATCAACAAGAAAATTCAAAAAGATAGATATTCCCTGCCATTAATCGAAGACCAGCTCGACAGATTACAACACGCTCGAGTATTCAGCACTCTAGACTTGAAAAATGGATTTTTCCATGTAGATGTTGAAGAAAAAAGCCGCCCTTACACCGCCTTTGTGACCCACAACGGGCAACTTCCAGTTCAAGAAAGTACCCTTCGGTCTTTGCAATTCACCAGCTGTCTTTCAACGATTTATCAACACTGTCTTCCAAGATATGGCTAATCGTAACGTCGTTCTCCCCTACATGGATGACCTCATTATACCAGCCGCAAATGAGGAAGAAGCCATTCAACGCCTGGAAGCAGTCCTACAAAGATCAAGAGAATACGGACTTGAAATAAATTTCAAGAAATGCCAATTCGTGAAGAAAGAAGTTGATTTCCTAGGGCATCGAGTTGAAGGAGGAAACCTCTTTCCCTCCGATCTCAAAACAAAAGCCGTGATAAATTTTCCCGAGCCGCAAAACATCAAGCAAATTCAGAGCTTTTTGGGCCTCACTGGCTACTTTAGAAAATTCATCCCGTTCTACTCGATTATAGCAAGACCGCTCAGTGACCTGTTAAAGAATGGGAAAAAATTTCAATTTGGCCCGCCAGAGAGAAACGCTTTTGAACAGCTTAAAAAGACACTAGTCAATAAACCAATATTGAAAATCTTCACTGAAGGAGCCGAGATGGAATTGCATACAGACGCATCGAAAGAAGGATTTGGCGCTATATTACTCCAGCGCTCTAAAGAAGACGATCACTTTCATCCAATCTACTATATGAGTAAGAAGACAACAGACGCCGAGAAAAAATATTCGTCATACGAGTTGGAAGTTTTAGCAATTATAGAAGCCCTTCGCAAATTCCGAGTATATCTGCTGGGACAACGCTTTAAAATTGTAACTGATTGCTCAGCCTTTCAAAAAACCATGAGCAAAAAAGAACTCTCTACGCGCATTGCAAGATGGGCTTTATTACTAGAAGACTTCGATTATGTCATCGAACACCGCCCTGGTAGAAGGATGCCGCACGTCGACGCACTTAGTCACAATCCCGTGATGATTATTTGCGACTCACTGGCAGCAAGAATCAAGAGGGCCCAAGACGAAGATGAAAAGTTGAAGTCAATAAAAGCCATCGTGAAAGAGAAACCCTTCGATGATTATTTTTTAAAAAATGAAGTTTTATATAAAAAAATAAATCAACAAGAATTATTAGTCATTCCTGAAAGCCTGCAAGCATCAATAATTCAACAAGTACATGAAAACGGGCATTTCGCTACAAGAAAAATAGAAGAAATCTTGAATAATGATCATTTTTTCCCAAAGATGAAAGAAAAAATCGAAAAAGTCATCGCCAGCTGCATTCCCTGCATTCTCGCTAGTCGTAAGCAAGGGAAACAAGAAGGTTTACTACACCTCTTAACCAAAGAAAGCAGCCCATTACACACGTATCACGTTGACCATCTAGGACCACTACAATCCACAAGCAAAAAATACCAACACATCTTTGCCGTCGTCGATTCGTTTACAAAATTCGTCTGGCTGTATCCGACCAAATCAACCACGGCAAAAGAAGTTATTCAAAAATTAGAAGCACAGCGCAAGACGTTCGGGAACCCAGTGAATATTATCTCTGACCGTGGCAGTGCTTTCACCTCTCAAGAGTTTCAAGACTATTGCAACGAGCAAGGGATAAAGCATCACACGGTGACAACCGGCCTGCCGCGAGCGAACGGTCAAGTCGAACGCATCAACTCTATCATCATTCCGGTATTAACAAAACTCTCCATCAATGATCCTGGTCGCTGGTACCAGCACGTAGACGACGTCCAGCGGATGATAAACTCAACTTACCAGAGAAGCATCAACACCACACCTTTTCAATTATTAACGGGAGTGAAAATGAAAACAACAACTGATATCAAAATAAAAGAATTAATAGAAGAAGAGTTCTATCATCAATTTCAAGATGCCAGAAATGATCTACGAGACATCGCGAAAAAACAAATAGCAAAAACTCAAGAAGAAAATCTCAAATATTTCAACAAACGCCGACGAGAACCGCACAAGTATGTCTTGGACGAATTGGTCGCAATTAAACGTATGCAAACCGGTCCTGGACTGAAGCTGAAATCAAAATTTTTAGGTCCCTACCAAATCATTAAAGTCAAGCCCAACGACACTTATGATGTGCAGCGAGTGGAAGGCACCGAAGGGCCATTCATCACATCATCCTGTGCCGAGTTTATGAAAACTTGGCCCTCGCATCTGTAAAAGAAAAAAAAAAAGACATGCAGATCGGGGTCGATCAAGAAATATCAGGACGGCCGAGTTTGTGGGATTCGAAAATCAGGCTAGCAGCTTTAACCCCCACCATCCAACCAACTCTCATCGATCGATAGCGCGCGCGCCTGCAGTCTATAAAAGAGGGAAGCGAGAAGCCAGCCAAGCTCAGTATGCCAACGACGATCAACGTGCAAACATATTATCAAGACGGCCACGGAGAACTGAAATATTTACCACCTTGTATTTTCCATGACAATTTTGTCTTCGTCAACACTTGTTTTCAATAAATAAATCGTTTACTTCAATAATTTTATTTCTTTCCTGCCGCCAATCCTACAATATAATATGTAATATTGTAATATATTATATTACAATATTACATAGGTAAGAGAAAGTAAAAGAACAACAAACTATCCATCAGAAACAATATATAATATAGACTACCATTAGCTCACAAAGATGTTGTTGTGCTCAAAAATTTTGAATATTTTATAATTAGAGCTCGGATTTTTATGCAGCAAAAACCGCTAAATATGCCATATAATATGCAGTAAAAGTATTAAAATATGCAATATATTTATGGCAAAAATATTAAGTAAATGACTTTAAATAAAAGGTAAATCATGATTTCTACTGATGTAAAACAATGGTGTTTTATTTTTGGAAGGAAATGATAAAAAAAAATCAATAGTGGCATATTAAAAACTGTGAACAATATTTATTTAGTAATTAGCCGCGCCGCCCGCCTTCGGCGGGCGGCACGTCTAGCCGGAGGGCTTCGCCCCCCCCCCCCTCGGATTATATATATACAGTATGTACATGTATAGATTGAAGATTTGAATATTTTAAATTATTTAAAAAATTATATTTTATCAATTAAAAAATTGAATTATTAAATCTCACAATAATTTTTTTATAATTCGTTATATATATTAAATTTCAACTTTCTTATTTTTGTCGTCACGGATTGTGACGTCATGGCTTGTAACGTCATGGCTTGTAACGTCATGGCTTTTTACGTCACCTCGTTACAAAGCGACATGCTGATAGAAGAAGCAAAAAATTCGTACCGATATAATAAAAGTTTCACTTTAAAAAAAGTAAAAATTGGTCACACAATAAAAACTAAATTTAATTAAAAAAAAAAAAAAAAAAAAAAACATAGGGAGCAATCCATTGCGAAATTTTTGAATCAAACGAGGATCCCTATTTTGGCATTTTTTTTCTTTAATTAATTTGACTTCGAACCATGGGCGTCCGCAGGATTTTTTGCAGGGGGGGGCAAGTCACTTCCAGATAAGTTAAAAAAAACGTACTTTGATATTAATGATGTTATACATCAGTGGCGGCTCGTGACTGAGACAACTGGGTAGGCGACAAATATATATAGGCCTATATATATATTACTTACGAAAAAAAGAAAGAAAAAAGGCGTATTTATTTATTTTTGTAAATTAAATCTATTCGCCTAATTTAGAAAATAATTCAATAATTTGATCTGTGAAATTATCTTGTTTCGAAATTTGAACTAATAAATCTTTTTCTATTGATAACAACCAAAGAGAAGACAACCTTTCCTGCGACATTGAGTTTCTTAAATAATTTTTTATGCGTTTTAAACATGAGAGATTGCGCTCTACGGTAACACTTGTCATCGGCTTGGCATAGGCTACTTAGTTCATCGCCTAACCGTTCGACTTATAGCGCTAGCTATCACTGCTGTGCGCATGCGCGACTGTCTAGAAATGTGGGCAGCGGAGTGTGGAGTGGGGGCAGTAAATAGGCAAAGAAAAATATCGCCTTTACTTTATAAATACGAGGTTCTGAAGTGTTTCAAATTTTTTTTTTTTGCAAAATCATATATATTGATCTGATACAGACTTTTCCCTATTTAAAATAATTAGATGTTTATTTAATAAATTAATTTTAGAGAAAAGTTATTCAAAGATTTTATTCCCTGAATAGGATTAGGATAATATTGTTATGGCCTTCAGATCGTCCTAATCCCTGTTGCCTGTGTAATGGTATTAATTATTGACTATTATCTGAAATATAAAGGCACTCTGGGTTTTGATTACGTCAATAAAAGTATAAATTTTAATTATAATGATCAATTTATTCATGGAAAAAAAATAACGATTCGAGATTAACTTTCAAATTTGTTTATAAAAATAATATGTGTGTCTTTTTATTAATCTTATTATTTAAATTTCAATTATATTATTATAAATTGTTTCTCTTCTTTAGATAAAATAATCTCATTGACCTCGGTTTAAATTTTGAATATTTAAATAAAAAATGAAGTTAATCGAATTTATGGAATTCCTCAAACTGTGTATTATAATTAATTATTATTGAACACTTGGCCTGAAGAATTCCCTTTTTCTGACCGAAATGTCTTTGAAATTATTTTATTTAATTTATTAAATTATTATTTTTGCTAAGTCCGTATTAAATTATTATTATTTGCTAAGTTGAGTTTAATTATTATTTCTTTAAAAGTTTTTAGTTCATTTAAATTCTTTTTGATATTATTATTTGGCAAGAAAATCGAGTGAGTGCTTATCTGTATAGAGATGTTTGATGATTTGTTGAGTTTCGGGATCGATGTCTTCGGCGGCGATGTTGTAGTTTGGCTCGACGAAGGCAGCTTCCTTGAAGACCGAAATGTCGTTCATCAGGATGTCAGAACTCGGTGTAGGACGTCAACTCGCAGATTCTTTGATTGTTGATTTTTTGATTGATGTGTTTTTAATTGTTTGATTTTTTATAATTTTTGTATTTTTCTTCTTTCTTCTTTGCTTCGTTTCTTCGTTTATTTTAAATATTATTTGTTTTATTTTGTTTTTATATGAATTTAATTGTTTATTTGTTTTAATTATTATATTTGTTTTAATTATTTGTTTGTGTTTCAATGTTGAGCTCTTGATTGGTTTATTTTTGAGCTGTGTTAAATAAAGGCGCTTTGTAAAAATGGAGCTCTTAGTATGAATGGAGCTTTTGTAAAATTTTAGCTTACTAGTCTTCCGTCCCTTGCATTTTATAGTAAATTTTCACTCCGCTTGACGTCAGCCTCGTCATTTGTCCTTCTGCCTTGACTTCCAGCAGCAACCAATTTTTTAAACTCTCTGTACTTTGACTTGTTAATTATTAACTTGCTCATATCACTCGAAAATTCATGCCAAATAACAAATTTTGAATTACTTAATACTAACTCACTCTCACTTTTTAGGAAATTAGTTTAAACTTTGATTTTCTTGCCAATTTGATTAAAAAATATCATTTTCTGATAATTAGTATATTCTTATCATTTTCTTTTTTAAATAAATTATTTTAAATATTTCTTAGAATTTTATGTTTAAGTGATCTTTTCTCTATGGACCATTTCTCTGTGTTGGTACAATATGTAACAACGTCTACACACTGGCCGCCATTGGGCCGACTGGCTCCTCCTGTTGACTGGCCGGTCTCCGTGTTAACCTCTCTGACTTTACTCTGACTCCCAGTTGGAGTACTCGCACGTTTTTCAATTCCATTCCATTCTCACTTATATTCACCTCAAGATAACACTTGCATTTCAATCTTCAATTTGTTTTCTTCAACTCTTTTTATAATTTCATTTTAAATTCACTTTATTCAAGTTTACAACCTTTTTATATTTAATTGTGTGTGTTAATTAATAAATTTCATTAAAGTTACAAAACCGAATTTTATTTGATGAGAGAAGAACCTCAACCCCTTACATATATTAATTAATAAATATAGCCAGTCAGTCAGTGAGACTTCTCTAAACTTATATATATAATAGAGATTGATAAATATTTTTCATCTGTATATTTATAAGGTAGGCGTCGCCTACCTTGCCTACCCTAGCGAGCCGCCACTGTTATACATCTCTTAGTATTTAAAGCTTTCTCACCGCGGCAAGATGGATGTATACTGAGAAAGGTTTTTTTGCATTTTTTTTTGTTTTTATACATTTTTTTGTATCATTTTAATTTTCCAGGGGGGGGGGCAAGTGCCTGGTCGCCCCCGCCCCTGCGGACGCCCATGCTTCGAACTATGAAACACAACTGACTTGATATTCATTCAACGAAAATTCTAGCAAAACTAAATTTATTTCTTAAAAGAGGATATAAAGAATAAAAAATATATAGTTATTTATTTTATACAATGTAATAAAAGGATTTAAATTTTTTTTTTCGTTTATTTTTTTATTTTTTTTTTTTTTTTTTTTTTTTGTTTTTAGAAAAAAAAATTAAAAAATTAAAATAAAATGAAACTTTTACAGAAAAAAATTTAAAATATCCAAAAAGTTTTAAATATGCAACTTTATGCAATATTGACCAAATATGCAAAAATATGCAATATAGAATTTGAACCCTAGCTCCAAGGGGGCATGATTCGGATAGAAAATTGGTTTTCAGTGACGTACCTATTTGCAAATAGAATATGCAATTGCATGGGAATCCGGGCTCTAATTATTACTAACTCACTTACTAATAAAAAAATACATAGCTAACATTGAATCAACCGTTTTTTCTTAAAACTCGTCGTTTGCGTCAAAAATGGGATATTTCTAAAAAAATGATTTTTCTTTAATATCTCACAAACTACTAACTTTCGGCCATAGATTGAGGGGGTTAAATTTGTAGCATTTTTGACCTTCTATCTCATCCTGGCTGGAACACATCGAATTACAAATAACCCTAAAGGCTCTAGCCATCAGGTGGGGACTTAATTGTATAGGAATGTATGGGCAAAAGTGACATGGTGTAGCACAAACACAGGAAAGAAAAATGAAAGAGAAAGTGTTTTATTTTAATAACTGCGTTTACAAGTGGAAATTAATTTACACTTTTGCCCATACATTCCTGTACAAAAAGTGATTGTTATAGTGACTGTACCAGCCGTCACTGTATTTATTTCTAAAATAAATGAAATTGTGAAATGAACTGACCTTTTTTTTGTCTCGCATGGAGCCTTTCCCACGCACCATAATTTTGCAGCCTGTTTCTTGTTCCAACTGTTTAGCTGTCATTCCTCTTGGGCCCAAAATTCTTCCCACGAAGTTAAACTGAAATTAAGAATATTGTTTCTTAAATAAAAGTTTCACTATTTTATTGTAATTTAAATGTTTAAATTTAATTGCCCTTTCTAGCAAGGGCGGATACAAGGGGGGTAAAGGGGGTAATTACCCCCCTACGAGTTTTGAAAAAATACCTTTTTTTCGCAAAAAAATTTATTTTTAATGTAAAATTTTAAAAATTAATACTTACAAATTTGATTTGTATTTATATTCTGCCAATCAAGTACAGAATGTACCTTTAAATTACCGAAATTATGAAAAAATAGTGTGCTGTGCGACGAGTCACACCAGATTCCCCCCCCCCCCCCCGAGAAACACCTCTGGATCCGCCCTTGCTTTCTAGTCTACAATTATGAAAAAAATAGTGTGCTGTGCGACGAGTCACACCAGATTACCCCCCCCCCCGAGAAACACCTCTGAATCCGCCCTTGTTTTCTAGTCTACAATTATGAAAAATAGTGTGCTGTGCGACGAGTCACACCAGATTCCCCCCCCCCCCGAGAAACACCTCTGGATCCGCCCTTGCTTTCTAGTCTACAATTATGAAAAAAATAGTGTGCTGTGCGACGAGTCACACCAGATTACCCCCCCCCCCCCCCGAGAAACACCTCTGAATCCGCCCTTGCTTTCTAGTCTACAATTATGAAAAAATAGTGTGCTGTGCGACGAGTCACACCAGATTACCCCCCCCCCCCCCGAGAAACACCTCTGGATCCGCCCTTGCTTTCTAGTCTACAATTATGAAAAAATAGTGTGCTGTGCGACGAGTCACACCAGATTACCCCCCCCCCGAGAAACACCTCTGGATCCGCCCTTGCTTTCTAGTCTACAATTATGAAAAAATAGTGTGCTGTGCGACGAGTCACACCAGATTACCCCCCCCCCCCCCGAGAAACACCTCTGGATCCGCCCTTGCTTTCTAGTCTACTATGTGAAATTTATTGTGCTAAAAAGGAAGATATGTGTACTATAAGTTTAATTCATATTTTGCAAATAATAAATATTTTATTTTTTCTTACCAAAAATTTGGTTTGATTTAGAAAATAATTAATTTTTGGGCTTGTAAATCCAAGTTTTAAATTTCTTTAAGCTAACATTTTTATTGATTTATTGATTAAAAAAAAAAAAAAAAAAAAAAAAAATTATTATTTATAAATATTCAAAGAAAGTGCATCAACTTTTAAATGTGATTTTTTACTCTCTCTTACCTATATATGTAATATATGACATTTAATGGGAAAGTGTCGCGATCATGTCAAAAATTCGATGTTGAGATTTTGATGGAAATACATGTTTTGATGTCCCCTGAGTCCAAAAAGGGGACCCCGCAAATTTATCTGTTTGTCTGTCTATCTGTCCGTGAAAATTTTAAGTATGAAAGAAATGAGCTACGACGTTGAAATTTTATATTTAAGTTAGGTACCCTCCCGGACAGTTAAAATAAGCCTTTGAAGAAAATCGGCCAAAAATACTAGTAAGTATTCTCTTCTCCATTTTAGCTTTAACCAATTAAGCTTTTCATAGTAGGGTGTTCGCATGGGCGTCCGCAGGGGGGCAACCAGGCACTTGCCCCCCCCCCCTGGAAAATTAAAATGATACAAAAAAATGTATAAAACAAAAAAAAAATAGAAAAAAACCTTTCACAGTATACATCCACCTTGCCGCGGTGAGAAAGCTTTAAATACTAAGAGATGTATAACATTATTAATATCAAAATACGTTTTTTTTAACTTATCTGGAAGTGACTTGCCCCCCCTGCAAAAAATCCTGCGGACGCCCTTGGGTGTTCGTATATTGGGGTGCCAAAGATAAACCTTACACACGCATTGAGTGCCCTCCCAGTCTAGTTTTTGCTCTGTTCTTTGGGCAAATTTTTGTAGACAAGGCTACAATAATCAAATGAAGGCATAATAAGGGAGTTAACTAGCAATTTTTTAACAGGCAGAGGGAGGTCGTTCCCGATTTTTTTAAATTGGTATAGGCTTTTATACACTTTTTGAGACACACTCACCACGTGGGAGCCCCAGTTGAGTCTATTATCAAGAATTACTCCCCAAGACTTTTCACGGTCTCGCTGTACTCATCAATCTGTCCCTCCACCGATATTGGTGGAATGTCTGCCAGATTTGAGAGAGAGAGAGAAAGAAAGAAAGTATTGGATTTAAGTCAAAAATTCGCCCTCGGGCCATGGTGTAGTGGGTAGCGTGCTGGCCATCTGTACAAGGTTCGCATACGACTATTTATTTCAATCGGATTGGCTACCAATCCATTTCGGTCTTTGATGCCGAAAAAGACCTGAATTTAAAAAAAAAATTAGGTCGAGATTTTGATAGAAATACACGTTTTGAGGACCCATGAATTCAAAAGTGGGTCTGTCTGTCTATATGTAAACAAAATGTCTCAAAAACGAAAAGCTAGAAGGTTGAAATTTGATCATTAATTATGTAACTCTCTTGCGCGTAACAAGAAGATTTTGGGCAAAATCGCCCAACTCCGCAAAACTCGTATTTTACTGATGTATTTTTTTTTCTCAAAATTTGTTCAAACAATTTTGATTAAAATTAATAAAACAGAAATTAGGAAGTTGCAAGAGTCATCAGATGAGAAAACATATGAAGGAAGTTTACTTCTTATTTAAGCCGGATATTCAGGCAGGTATCATAAAAAATTTATTAAAACAAATTTTCTATTTTCAGGATTTTTATTGTCAGATGACTGGTGCGCAACAATGACCAACCAATTTCGGTCCCTAAGAGACCATCATCAGATCTGCAACAATAATTTGTAACATGAGTTATTACAAGTCAAATCATTTTTTCGGAAATTTTTTTACATCTATCTATATATATAAAAATGAAATGGGAAAAATGTATGTATGTATGTAAATATGTATGTATATGTTCTATAGAAATCCACAATTTTCACTGAATCCAATTGAAATTAAGTACACATATAGTACATGGCTCTGGGAGTAACGTAGTAATAATTTGAATCTCTTAAATATTTTGGAAAATTAATTATAATGAAATTTCTTCAATATGGGAACACAAAATCAACAAGTTGGCAAGAAATTAGAGAGCGTCCTGTGCTGTGTGAACCAGCTTCCTACCTGACTATGGGCTGGGAGTGGGGGCTATGCAGCAGTTGAAAAACGAAGAGAGGTGACTGACCCTTTAAACAGTCATAAACAGACCCTTTTGTGCTGTTCCCAATCGGTACCCTCGCCTCGCTTGAATATAAGATCCTTCCTTAACATCTTAACACTTGCATTGCAACAAGAAATATCCCAATCCCAAATTGGGAATAAACTTGCTCGCCGAAGGCGAGCAAGGGGTTCAGGGGGCGCAGCTCCCTGGCTAGGCGGAAAGCCCGCCGAAGGCGGTCAATGAGATTATTTTATTTAAAGACGAGAAACAATTTATAATAATATAATTGAAATTTAAATAATAAGATTAATAAAAAGACACACATTATTTTATAAACCAATTTGAAAGTTAATCTCAATCGCTAATTTTTCCATAAATAAATTGATCATTATAATTAAAATTTAAACTTTTATTTACGTAATCAAAACCCAGAGTGCAACATTATATTTCAGATAATAATCAATAATTAATACCATTACACAGGCAACAGGGATTAGGACGATCTGAAGGCCGTAACAATATTATCCTAATCCTATTCAGGGAATAAAATCTTTGAATAACTTTTCTCTAAAATTAATTTTTTTAAATAAACTTCAAATCATTTTTAAATAGGGAAAAGTCTGTATCAGATCAATATATATATATATATACATAATTTTACAATGATAGAAAAATTTTTTTATATAAAACAAAAAGAACTATATGAATTCAATTGTCAGTACTTTTTTAATCTTCAATTTTCTTTATATAATTACACACAAAATAGATTGAAAATCTTTTAATCTTTAAGGCAATATTGTGGTTTGACCTACCAAAAATCCTTAGTTCCTGATTTGAAATTATATTGATGTCAAATTGTGACGTGAGTAAAATTTTTATAATAATGTATTCGTCTTTGAACCTTATAATGTATTTTATATAAGAAAACATCAAAGAAAGATCTTGAATGTAGAAGCTGTCAAAAATAAATTATTACATCAGCAATTATTCAAAATAAAACCAATATATCAAATTCTATCTACTCACTCGATCGGTTTTTGCTTTCTTACATATATATTTCTCAAAAATTATTAATACAGAGTTAAAATTTATAAGATTTTTTCCTTTAGTGAGGAGAACAAAGGCCAGAATATATAATTTTTTTCAACGGATGAGGAAACGATATCAAACCCTTTGCCATTGGCAACTCCAACGCCAAAACCCCCCCAGGCGCGGCAAGAATTTAAATTTTTCTATTTTTCAAACTTATATAAATTCTTCATCTTACAAAAAGTTCCATTCCAAGCGCGATGTTTAGCCACATGTCGGTCTCCTTCCACCAGGTTTGAAACAAAAAAGGATTCCTTTTACAAGTTGAGTCATCCACTGACCTTAATTTTCAATTTAAAAGACACAAGTTACTACTTAGAACAGTTCAAGAATCGTTGGTACTAAAAATCTTTGCATCAAAAATTTCTTTTTTAATTTTGTTTAAAATTTCTGCATAGACCAGAGAAGATTTCTCACTTTCTGTCCGCAGGTTAACCGCGAACTCGTCATAAATAGAAATGTATACAGATTCTATAAATCTTCTTTTGAAAATATCTTTTTCTATATAAAGAATTTTTGTGTTTTCTAAGTCAAAATCATGTCGATTGTAAAACAATGAATCGCTAAGGCTGTTTTTGGTTGCTTTTTTGCAATAGAGGTGAAGTGTTCTTTTAGTCTAATTTTAAGCCTTCTACCAGTCTCACCAACATATAAGGAGGGATCACCATTCTTGCTACAAGTTGCACAAGGGATACCATATATCACCCCACTCAGGGATGGGCGTTAATCAGTTACATGTATTTGAAATACAAGATACGAAATACAATATTAATTGGTATTTTGTATCTCGTTACAGCATAGGCAAAATAATTGCTATCTTGTATTTCGTTACATTTTTTAGTAATTGGTATCTGAAATTCGAGATACCAAATACTTTTTTTTTTTTTTAAATTTGCCGCCGTTTAAAAAGTCTTGCAGAGAGAGCTGAAATCTTTTTAATTTATTTAATATTACTGTATGTAATCGTCGTGTGGGTTCTTTGCTCTGAATCTTAGTGAAAACCGTAAAAACCAGTAAATAGAATGATAGAAGCCTATCAAACCGGCAAATTCTTCGTTAAAAAACGTTTGCTTTCTTCTTTCAACAAGCTCTCAACGACTAAATTATTCATGGTAAGACCCATTTTATTATCATTTCAATTATATATGAAAAATTTACATATATATAATCCAATATAAATATTTTTAAAAATTTATTATTTCTTTATCCTGCTATGGCCAAATGTACAGCTATATGGAATTTATCTAGAAGACCGAAGTCTTCAGAAATAATTTCAGATGTTTTACAATGCTCTTTAAGTTACCCGGTACCCACCCGGTGGAACTCATTGTACGATTCATTGATTCAATTATCATACTTATAGCTATATAAAAGGCTAAGAGGGTGTCCGATGTGTGAAATAACCAATCAGGCCTCAGGGATAGCGCCATGGTAACAAAATATAAATATTTACCCATGTTTACGATTTTTTTTATTTATTTACATTTTGAATTCTAAAATATTGGCGTAAATTTTTTGTCTGTGTACCGGGAGAGTCCCGGAAAGGATATGATTCACAAAAAATCTTAAGTTCATGAATAATTAACCGCTAAAATAATCTCTACAAATAAAAATGAAAAGGGAAAATGTATGTACCGGTATGTATATAAGTAGGCGAGCAAGGGGGTCCAGGGGGCGCAGCCCCTGGCTAGACGGAAAGCCCCGCCGAAGGCGGGGCTTTGCGTCTAGTTAAAATATAAAGATAAACTTAATATTGTTTGCAAACAACTAGAATTAAAGTCTTTCAGAGATATTGATTTAGATTATTTATCTGAAATAATAATTTTAATGAAACCTATTGCAATGGCATTAGATCATTTGCAAGATGAAAATAATTCTTATTATGGTCATTTGATTCCTACCCTTTTTTCACTTAAGATTAAACTTGAATCTTTGAAATCAGAGAGATTCCGCTATGTTGGCAATTTAATTACACCTTTATTAGAAGCTCTTGAAAGAAGATTTCAATTATTTTTTCAATTATCCCCTGAAGTAAACGAAGCTATTTTGGCTTCATGCTTCCATCCAACTTTTAATTATCCTTTAATAAAGGAATTATTTATAAGATTTAATACACATCTTTGTTCTTCTGCCCCAGTAGAAAGATTGTTTTCATTTGCGGGGTTTATTCATTCTCCATCAAGGTCCAGATTATCCGACAAAACTTTTGAAAACTTGGTTTTTTTGAAAGGTAATCATAATTACAAAGTCTATACCACTTAATATGTATATATATGTCAAATTTTCTTTGTTTGCGTTCACTTGTTCTATTATTTATAAGTTAACCTTTTCATATTTTTATAAATAATTTTTTTTTTAATATCATGATTAATTTTATTGTTTTCGATTTTCCAAAGGTATTCCCCAATATAAATTTAGCTGCCACTTTCCTAAACTAAATTTATTTAGGGTTCCAGAATTAGCCCACCAAAAAGAATTTTAAAATCAAGGAAAAATTTGTTTGTAATTGGTATTTTCAATGTATTTGAAATACGTAATTGGTATTTTGTATCTCGTTA
Organism: Euborellia annulipes; assembly: GCA_023213315.1. Lineage (NCBI taxonomy): Eukaryota > Metazoa > Arthropoda > Insecta > Dermaptera > Anisolabididae > Euborellia > Euborellia annulipes. The sequence goes on along the minus strand of JAKCPI010020078.1, from coordinate 7,121 downwards.
CACAAACCCGTGAATAATTGCTATCTTGTATTTCGTTACAAAAATCTGAAGTAATTGGTATTTTGTATCTCGTTACTCAAAATCGAGTAACTTGCCCATCCCTGACCCCACTCTGGTCGAATTTTTCAATTCGTGATTTGTTGCTAGTGATCACTAGCGGTCCCAGGGGGGGCCCAGAGGGCACCCCCCTTTGGACAGACAAAAATTCAAAAGTTTTATTTAATATTTTAAAACTAAACAAAAAAATTATAAATTTTTCACGTCTCAGGATAGCTAAAAACGCAAATTTCAATGCCTCATTTTCAAAAATTTTTCCATATTCCTAGATCCCCTGAATTCGTCTTTCCGGATCTGGCCTCAATAAATTATGGTGATCTAGGGTTACTAGGTATGAATATTATTCATGATATTTCAGTATATTTGGTCATTTTTTTTTACAAATAATCAATTTTTGACTTTGTCATGTTTTCTTGTAAGTTAGCTCAAATATTGTATAGGGGCAGTGGCGTAACGTACTCTACGTCTCCCAAACCCCACGATGGGGGAGGGGGGGGCCGCGGGTCTGATAGGGCGGACTAAAAAACGTTTCTCAAATTTTCAACCCTTAAAAAAATTTTTTTGGAGAGGTCTCTTAAAACATGATAAACTAAAATATTGTCATATCGTAGGGGATCCGAAGAGAGGTCGATTTGCACCCAGCTGTTTATTGGATGAAACGTATTTTAGATGAAATTTAATATGTTAAATAATATATCGTGAATAGGTTGTCTGAAAAATTCCTGTGCAAACTATAATTAATTACAAATTTAAAAATCTGGTGTGACTGGCGCACAGCACACAACTTTCTCTTACCCTTCGGTAAGAGAAAGTTGCGCACTGTGCTGGTCACACCAGATTTTTTGTGTCGAGATATATTTAGTTTCCGATAGCACCTTAGTTTCAAACTTGCATTTTAAATGTTGACTGCTTCAAATAAACTATGGTTATTTTTCAAAATTTTAATCTCATATTTGGACATTTTATACACAATATAGATTCGTAAATAAATACAAAATTTCATAAGAATTGGAAAAAAAAGTTTAAATGCGTAAAAAGTTCTAAAGGGGACCCCCTTTTGAATCTAAATTAACATACAAATCCCTATAGGAAATTAACATTGGTCAAATGCGAAGATAAGGTAGAAAAATTTAAAACGCGTAGAAAGAGAGAAGATAGTTTTGTGAGAGAGAGAGATATGTTTTCTCCGAAAAAAAAATGGGCGTTTAATTAATAATTGATTTTTAATTTAATAAAAAGAAAAAGATTTAAATTCGGTTACCATGGCAACCATTTATTTCTCCTATCTTTCCTATGAAGCACAAGAGTAAAGTGTGCTTCAAACAATTTTGAGGGCAAAACGAGAATATACATTTGAAAGAGCATCTAAAAAATAATTGATTTTTGAATTTTAATCAAAATCGTTAGAGCGAATTTTGAGAAAATCGAAAAAAACTGAAAAAGTACATCAGTAAAGCACTAGTACTTTTTGGCCGATTTTGATTAAAAGCTTATTTTGTCGGTCCCGGGGGGTGTTTAACTTAAATATAAAATTTCAGCCTCATAGCTCAATTCCTTCATGCTTAAAATTGAACACACACAGACACACACACAGACAGACAGACAGACAGACAGACAGACAGACAGACAGACAGACAGACAGACCATGTCGCGAAAACCACTTTTTTGGATTCAGGGGACCTCAAAACGTGAAGATCCATCAAAATCTCGACATCGAATTTTTGACATGAAACCAATACTTTCTCTCTATATATATATTACATATATACATAGGTAAGAGAAAGTAAAAATTAGGTGTTGGCTGTGTCTTCTACACAGCCGGTGGCTTTTTAACGTGACAACGTCTTTTGATTGACTTCAAAAAAAAATTTTTTTCTCTTACCTATATTGAAATATAAAGAGAGAAAGTATTGTTTTTTTTTACTAGTAGTTTGTTTTCATAAATAAACATGTTCAAACATTTTCATTGAAACAATATATGACAGAGGTGGCTTTTTTTTATCCATTAAAGGCGACTTATGCTTAAAAAATGAGGTTTTTCGAGAAAAAAACTAATTTTAGCGTTAATTACTGGGGATTTTTTTATTTATTCTATTAGAGGTTATCTTTCTGCACGAAATGACATCTCATTTAGTCTGATCTGATTAGCCGTTCGGAATCTACAGGGGTTTAAAATTTCGAAAAACGAAATCCCGCCGAGTGCTCTCATGCGGTAAAATGACGTCATATCAAAAAAATGAAAAAATAACCTCTGGGCATTGGACCACTCTTTCTAAAACTATATTTAGATTTAATGTAGCTTTTATGGTCAAGTAGCTAGGCGTTACATAAATAGGGCTATTTTTCGATATTTTTTTGCCTAAAAAATGAGGTTTTTCGAGAAAAAAACTAATTTTGGAGTTAATTACTCGGGATTTTTTTATTTATTCTATTAGAGGTTTTCTTTCTGCACCAAATGACATCCTATTTAGTAGTACTATATTCTCATTTTGTGTTTGAAATCTTCTGAAGACCACTTTACTCTAGTAGCCTACTTCATAGGAAAGATAGCAGAAATGGTTGCCAGGGTACACAAATTTCGATTACCTAAGAAGAATCGAAAATTATGTCTTATGCTTCTCACACACAGATTTGTTTGTGTCGACATATTTTTAATTTCTGACAGTACGGCACATTCGAATTCATGATGTAAAATTTATAAGTATAGTAAAATATTTATATTTTGTTACCATGCCAACCATTTCTTCCAACTTTCCTATGAAGTACAAGAGTAAAATGGTCTTCAAAAGATTTCAACCCCAAAATGAGAATATACATTTTAAAGAGCATCTAAAAAATAATTGATTTTTGAATTTTAATTTTGAGAAAATCTAAAAATACCGAAAAAAGTGCATCTGTAAAGAAACCGCTGCAACCGGGATTCAGCACAGGTTTTCCGCAGGCAACCGTGCATCATTGTATTCGTGATTAAATTATCTTTATTGTGCAATTTTGAAAGTTTTTAAATTTGTAATTAATCATAGTTTGCACAGGAATTTTTCAGGCAACCTATTCACGATATAATAAGATTTAAACTTTCGACCGTTGGTTCTCGTTGAAACATTTTGTAAATTAAATTAAATATACAAATTAAACACTAGGTTATTTGTTTCAAAGGTTTTATTAATTAAAAATTAACACTTAATACGTATTTCGACAATTTCTTGTCATCATCAGAAGTGGGTTGGTATTAGAATGTAATCACTTCTGATGATGACAAGAAATTGTCAAAATACGTATTAAGTGTTAATTTTTAATTAATAAAACCTTTGAAACAAATAACCTAGTGTTTAATTTGTATATTTAATTTAATTTATTCACGATATATTATTTAACATATAAAATTTCATGTAAAATACGTTTCACCCAATAAACAGCTGGCCGCAAATCGTCCTCTCTTCGGACTTAGACTAATACGAGATCGAAAAAAAATTAGTGGATTTTTGCGCCACCCTATTCTTCTCCTTCCCTACATCATAAATTTTGGGCCATTGGCTACCAATCCAGGTGAAATAAATATGTAAAATAGGTCTAAATGGCTTTCGCAGCCGAAAAAGAGCTTAAATAAATAATAAAAAAAAAAAATTTTGGGCCCCCCCCTTGACAAAATCCTGGGACCGCCACTGCTAGTGATAGACTCTAAAGGCTTATTTATCTTGTAAGTCAGGTTTATGTTAAATCTCGCAAGAATGGCTTTGACCATTTCTGATAATCCCGGTACATAGGGAATAGATCCCACAACAGGTAACAAATTTTTAGTAGTGACCGGCTTGTATGTTGTATTATTTGTTTTTGAACATAAGGTATTCTCAATTATATTAGACGGATAAGAATTTATTAAAAATTTTTCTTTTATGGCTTTTAGATTCTCATCTAGGAATTCCGGCGACGAGTTGTAAGTCATCCTGGCCAGAGGCGCAAAATGTCCCTCCATTTCCCGCCAAAACTTTCAAATAAAAGTTGTTCCTTAAAGCCCATTACTATCACCACATTTCGTACATTTGCCCGTTTTTGCCCCAAATCCTTAGATGTGATTTATACCACTAAATTAGTGATTCTATTGTTGTAAATTCTAGTTCTTCCTGCGATCATGATTTTTATTGTTGAAATTCCAGTCACATAACTTGCTAAAATAATAATTTGATTCCTTTTTGTATTTTGATTAAGAATCGACCGATTTCGAGTTACGGTTTCGGCCAGGGCGAGAAAAATAAAAAAAAAAAAGAAAAGTAAAATATTCCGAGTAAGGTGGATAGCTGAGTAGATCTGATAGTATGGATGAAAGAAAAGAGCGTTTGCAGCTAGGTTTATTTCGTTTAATAATCACTCAAGCCGACTCAGAGTCAGATATCCGACCATCATCGGGGTTACATTCAATGACAGAAGGAGCGAGTGAGTTCTTACAGTCAAAGAAAAGAAAATTAGTTTTTCTTAACAGAAATAATTATAATAAGATCAATGATAAAATTAAGAAACATAAGTTACATACAAGGTATATAAATAAAATAAAAATATATAACAACCTGAAGCGTGTTAACAAGAATTCCTCAGAATGTCGAATGGCACAATTGAGTAAAATATTTTTTACTATTTATGAGGAAATTTTGAAATTTTGCCCCCCTGCCCCTAACTTACCCAATTTGGGGTTTTTCGCCAAAAATATTTTGCGCCAAAAATAGAATCACCGCGTCAAAAAATCATATATTTTGATACCAACACCGAAAAATTCCAAATCTTTGAATTTTGCCCCTCCCCCTAGTACCCCATTTTGGTTTTTTCGCAAAAATATTTGTAAAAAAAAGAAAGAAAATAGACTCAGCGCGATCAAAAAACATATTTTGATACCCTACACGAAATATTCCAAAATTTTGAAATTTTGACCCCCACCATGGTACTCCATTTGAAGTTTTTTTCATAAAAATAAGTCAAAAATGGACTCAGCTAGGTTCAAAAAACCCCTTATAAACCAAAAATCAGAATTTTGGCGCCGTAAATTTTGTTTCTTGGCCCACTGTGCGTCTGTCCTTCAGGTCAGCAGGATTGTTTCAGAGGACCAACGGCCACGGCGAGGCGATTTGCGGGGACCCCGCATTTAATAATCACAAGCGCATCTTCCTCTGGATAATGGTCCAGGGAGATTTAAGGAGAGCCACAGTACTGGGTGGATGCTTGGAGGGCAAAGCCTCATAAGAAAACATTATAAATGGGCCAAGATCGGACACCCATGATGTGTATGGCTTGGCGTCCGGGAGGTGAATAATTTAAGAGAGCGCCCCATGGGCTTGCATAGGCTTGTAGGGGGCCTCTTTGTTTACTTCACCGGATTTGTCAAAAAAATTAATTAATTTAAATAATAATAAATTTGATATGTTTCCCTTTATTGAAAATATTAAAATTAAATAAATTGAAATTATCGAATTTGAATTTAGGCATTTAGAAAAAAAATTAAATATTCGCAAATAATAAATTTGCTGATCCAGAGACTGGCGTCATTTCATTCAATGCTTTTGTTTAAAGTTGAAATATAAATATACATGACATTAAATTAAAAAAAAAAATTTACTCAAAAATTCTCTCATTTAAAATAGAGTGAGAGGGGTGCAGGCCTCTCCCTTAATTAGTGGGTCAGATTCAGAATTAAATTTGATTTTTGGACACTTATGGGCTACACAAAAGCTCTGTTATTTCAATCGTAACGTGGCATTTTCTCCCTCAATTGCCGGTTATTTGGAAAGCTGGATGGGCAATCAGAAGGAGCAGAATCTCCTCTAAAGTTTGCGCCCATAATCATCGCGCTTCAGGTCATTCCGTTCCGGAGATATTCAAGAAACAGTTTTATGATTTATCTGCTTCGCAATTAAAAAAAAAATTTTCTTCAAAAACGTGAACTCTACGGATTTGGACTCTATGACCAACCGTGAGTCCAATGGTGATAATTATTTCGAAACATGCGACCCCCCCTAAAACCCCCCTCAAAATTCGGAAATCGCAATCAGCTCAGTTAATTAAATATCTAATTTGAGATTTAATTAGTGGGTCAGATTCAGAATTAAATTTGTGGACGCTTATGGGCTACACAATACCTCTGTTATTTCAATCGTGACGTGACATTTCTCCCTCAATTGCAGGTTATTTGGAAAGATGGATGGGCTAGCAGAAGAGGCAGAATCTCCTCTAAAGTTTGCGCCCATAATCATCGCGCTAGGTCATTCCGTTGCGGAGATATTCAAGAAACAGTTTTATGATTTATCTGCTTCGCAATTAAAAAAAAAAATTTTCATCAAAAACGTGAACTCGACGGATTTGGACTCTATGACCAACCGTGAGTTCAATGGTGATAATTATTTCGAAACATACGACCCCCCTAAAACCCCCTTCTAACGAAATTCGAGATATCGCAATCAGCTCCATGTTGAAATTAAATATCTAATTTCAGATTTACATTAGTGGGTCAGTTCAGAATTAAATTTGATTTTTGGACGCTTATGGGCTACACAATAGCCTGTTATTTCAATCATGACGTGGCATTTTCTCCACTCATTTGCGAGATTGATTTTGGAAAGCTGGATGGGCTAGCAGAAAGAGTAGAATCTCCTCTTCTAAAGTTTGCGCCCATAATCATCGCGCTAAGGGTCATTCCGTTGCGGAGATATTCAAGAAACAGTTTTATGATTTATCTGCTCCGCAATTAAAAAAAAAAATTTCATCAAAAACGTGAACTCATTGATTTGGACTCTATAGCCAACCGTCAGTCCAATGGTGATATTATTTCGAAGCTTGCGACCCCCCTAAAAAACCCCGCAGGCTAAGTAAATCAGCTCTGTTAATTAAATATCTAATTTCCAGTTAATTAGTGGGTCAGATTCAGAATTAAATTTGATTTTTGGACTCATGGGCTACACAATAGCTCTGTTTTCAATCGTGACGTGGCATTTTTCTCCCTCAATTGGGTTATTTGGAAAGCTGGATGGGCTATCCAGAAAGAACAGAGGCTTCCACTAAGTTAGCGCTAATCATCGCGCTAG
>JAKCPI010020077.1:0-18644 GCA_023213315.1 Euborellia annulipes | reverse complement strand
TTTTGGAAAATTAATAATAATCAAATTTCTTCAATAACACAAAAACCACACGTTGGAAATTAGAGATGCAATAGAAGTATGTGGCCAGCTTTCGGGTAAACGACAAAGGTAGTGGAAGAGCTGCTCAACCAGTTGAAAAAAAAAAGAATAGAGCACGCATACGACTGACCCTTTAAGGGTGGATTCACACCGGGACCTGACTTGCCGGTGAATTTATTGAATTCAAACCAAATGGACTAATGAAGTTAGTGGTAAAAGCAAATTCACTAAATAATATTCTTATGGAGGTGCAGGCACTGCTGAAAAACGGAGCTGTCGGCAGCATTGTGTGCACCTCCATAGGAATACATAGGTGGGTTCGCCACCGGACTCAACTCAAGTCAAGTCAGGTCCCGGTGTGAATCCACCTTTAAACAGTCATAAATAAACCCTTTTGCTGTGCTCAGTCGGATACCCTCGCTTGAACTCTAAGATCCTTCCTTAACATCTTAACACTTGCTTTGCAACAAGAAATATCCCAAATCGTCAAAAAAACTTGCCGCCAGAAGCGAGCAAGGGGGGCCAGGATGCACAGCGCCCTGGTTAGTCGCAAAAGCCCGCCGAATAATATAGATTATGGTAATATTTAGTATTGAAAGATCATTTGAATATAATATATATATATATATATATATATATATATATATATATATATATATATATCATATGCAAATCGTATCTCGTGCAAAATATAAATTTTGAAAATAATTTATTATTTGAATACCTGGTATCCTATAACTTTAATCCTACTATGTACAGCATCCCACCAAACTTCGACACTCTGGTCTGATGCGCAACAGCCTGGACACTCATAGGTGCACGTACGATATCCCTTTCAGTGTGAATTGATATTCTCTCACTCACTTGGTCCACCACCTTGGCTGGTATAAGCTTTTACATGGAATACGTAGTCTGTATCTTCTTCTAAGTTTGTGAAAACAGCCTGGAAAATAAACACATATATTTCACATAATAAATTATAAAATTTTCTAAGAAAATTTCCTAATTTCTAATAATTTAGTTTATTTGCTTGGGGGAAAATATATTGAATTAAACCCAAATGGACTAATGAAGTTAGTGGAAAAAGCAAATTCACTAAATAGGGTTTGTTCTAATTTATAGCTAATTGAAACATACAGTACATATAATGAGACTGAAAATTAAAAAAAAAAGATATAACAAGTTTGAGATTAAACAAACCTTGGTTTGTGTGGTATTGCGATCCGTTACTGTAGAATGATCTACTTTTTTATGAAATTGAACATCATATCTCGTAATTTGTCCGTTCCGATGTTCCCGAAGAGGTGGTGCCCATGTAACGCAGACTACATCCGGAGTCTGAAAATGATGGGAGATGTTGCTTGGGGGGACCACTGGTGCTCCTTCGGGCGTGTCCAGTTGCTTGATGGTCTCTTGTCCATACCCAATTTGATTTTGGCCAGCAATTCGAAATTCATAAACAACACCACGCTCTAGAAAAGAAAACAAAAATATTCTCATTCGGATATGGTATATGGGAAGAGGGGTATGTGTTTTCTAGATGAACAATATCAAAATTTTTGAAATTTAATTTTTCCTAAAACTTTTTTTCTTTTCATCTAAAAGCACCTTTATATCTAAAGACATGATAATTTGAAATAAGCCAATAAATATTAATAACAGGTATATTTCTCTTTTATACCAAGATCCATAATCTTGTGGTGTTGGACGGCTATTCCCCGTAGCATTTCTTCTTTTAAGGAGCTGATCCTGTGACCCCATAGCGAAGTCGATAACTTAGGAGCTCTCCTCGTATGTTAAAGTTGGTTTTGTCCATTCTAATTCGATTGTCACTGTTGGTTCACGTTCAAGCACCCTAAATTAAAAATAAAATAAAAATTTATTATTTTGAGTAATTAAAAATATTTCATCAACTCATCAACTTCAATCCCTAATAGCCACTTAGGTTCCCAATCAGTGAGAAAGGTCCTCAAATCTTTCAAGGAGTGAACATGACAACCATGTCCCATACAAAACAAATAGTCTACTCCATTCTTCTCAAAATATATCAAACTCATTAAATATACCACAAGTTCCCCTTGACCCAATATCCTGTCTGGTCTGAATAATACAAACACAGAACTAATTTTCCATATTTTGGATAACATTTTTCCATATACATATAGTCATCCTTCAATATCATCTGAATTATCATCACCTTAACGGCAAAATAATATCAAATATTGTAGAAGAAATCATCAAAAATAGAAGGAACAGGCGCAGCCAAACATAAAAAGCCCCATCTTCAGTCTTTCAAAAATTGTTAATGTCCCGGAGTTAGTCATATGGGTAATACATGCAAATTTATTTATCACCTGAGTTGGCTACTTATATAAATAACCAAATAAATTTATTACGACCAGCTTAAAGGCACCAGTCCTCGGTGGCTAGGTCCTAGGTCCAACAAAAACACAATAAAAATCAAAGAAAGTTCATGCATTTCCATCGAAAGAAATAAAAAAAAAAAAAAAACCTGGCCAAAACCTTAACAAGAATGGTATGAACTCACTACCTCAACTATTCTCTGCAAAAAATCAATAACTAAATAAAAATTAAATACAAGAAACTTGTATTCTTCTTTCTTGGACAAAAAGGGACAGGTGGTAAATGCCGTTTTTTGAAATACCAATAAAAAATCGATTAATTTTCAATAATCTCATGGTGATCGAAACATGTTAGCGCACCTGTAAACCAAAAATAAATATTATTGAAAATCGATTTTTAATAATTATTCCAAAAAACGACAATCTACCTGTCATTTTTGTCCAAGAAAGAAAACACAAGTTTCTTTTATTTAATTGTATTAATTTGGACTGCTACGCTATTTTATTAAATAAAAATTTCACAATAACTAAAGTACATTAGGACTTGACAAAATTTATTATAGATTTAATCATAGGGGGCAGAGGACTATAATCCAAAGTATTGACAGACAAACTGCTCCACAAATCAATTCCAGATCCTACAAACGAATACAAACCTACAATCTTCAAGAATCTTGGCTTCTGAATTAAATGAGAATAATTTTTCTAGGCTTATTCGTATGGAAGTATTTCTTCAACATTCTTCACATTGGTCTTCTCGATTATGAGTATATAAGCTTAATGAGTACAACTTTACTTTAAGTTAACGGTAGGTCGATTGGGTACTCCTCCTTGGGTTCGAACAGAGACTGGCTGACTTCGATCGCCGTCACCTTTTCTGGTTATTTTAATTTTATTAAAATTGTGATTTTATTTAAAATTTTTAAAGTTTTATAGTAGATTTGTATTTGTTTTATACTATTTGATCATATCAAATTATTTTAATTTTCTAAAAAAAATTTTTTTGCCCCCCCCCCCTGATTCAAATTCGTTCCGGCGCCCCTGATACTGTAGATAGATAAATTTTTGATATATCAAAAATTTATCTATCTACTCCAAGTCATATATGACTTGGATTTGAATTGGAAAATTTGCGGAGATTATGAATAAAATGTAATAGATTAAATAAATTAAATACTACACAAATTAATGTAGGCATTGTTTGCGTATAAAGGCTAAAAGTTACCTCTTCATTTTCTTCTTTTTTGATTAAATTTCAGCATTGTTTTATTGTTTCAATGAATAATAAAGGACATGCGTGTATTTTGCTGACTTGTGCGTATAATATATTCTTAAATACTTTTTTGTATCAAAAGAATGTATTTTTCGAGGGAAAATCGATTTTAAAATAAAGTAGCATAAATATTATATGAATAAGCAAAAATAAATTTATTCCGCTGGGTGAATTTAAAATGAGTTTGTATAGAATCACTTAGTATACCTTATATTTGCCAAGAAAAAACTTTTGCTTCATTTACCACACCTGGAATTTAATTACCAACATTTTAAAAATAAAAGCGACTTGATAATTTTACGAAAATATTTTTGTATTCGTAATTGTAAAAGTAGCAGGTCATACACATTTAAGCAAATAACAAGACAAAGAATGCTTATTTTCTTTGTTCCATTAAAAATTAAATTAAAAATTTTTGTTTTTATTTAAACAAAAAAAAAAAAAAAAAAAATAATAATAATAATTAGGGTCCGACCGAAACAAGTTTTTCAACCGAAACCGAATATTCGGCCTCAATCTTAATGTTAGTTTCGGCCGAAACCGAAACTTGTATTTTCTATAAAAAATTTATATCATTTTACCTTTTTTTTTTTGAAATTTTTTTCTGCGGAAAGTTTTTTCCCCCTCCCGAGAAAAGCATTTTACCTTTTTTAGGGAGACTAAATTTTTTTTCTCCTTCAAGTGCAAATAATTTGACCTTTTTTTTTTCATTCGAGTCTCATCCCATCTTTTCAGACTCAGGTTTCGGCCGGCCGAAACCGAAACCAGGATTTTTGGCCGAAACTGGCCAAAACCGAATATTCGGTCGGTTCCTAATAATAATAATATCTGACATAAATAACTAAAAATTATGGTCCGACCGAAAAAAGATTTTCAGCCGAAACCGAATATTCGACCTCCATCTTAGTTTCGCCCGAAACTTGTATTTACTATAAAAAATTCATATCAATTTACCTTTTTTTTTGAAATTTTTTTCCCCCTCCCGTGAAAATAATTTTACCTTTTTTTAGGGAGACTAAATTTTTTTTTCTCCCTCAAGCGCAAATCATTTGAGTCTCATGCCATCTTTTCAGACCCAGGTTTCGGCTACTTTTTGGCCGAAACCAGGATTTTTGGCCGAAACTGGCCGAAATCGTAACCGAAACCGAATATTCGGTCGGTTCCTACTAAAAATTGCAAGTTATTTCTTAATTAAGATTGTTTATTAAAATTAAATTGTTTTTTTTTTTACCGCCACTCAAATTATTTTATGAAAAAATTCTTAGATTAATGCTTAATGAATAATCTTTATGGGGTTCATCCTTCAATAATGCCGAAGGCAGGCTTTTGTTATCTCTAACAAGGCAAATAGATCTCCTTTTCCAGAAAGGATATCATAGTCATCATCAATGAATAATCTACATGCTTAGATTAATTCCTTTTAAAAGAACAGAGGTGGGAATAGTTATCTTGACGAGTGAAACGAGAGAACGAGATTAATATTAAGATCCTCTAAATATTCTCTAATATAATATGATTCGAATAAAAAAATGATAAGCTATATAAAAACAATAGAAATATAAGAAGGTCTTACGTTGACATGCCGGTCCTTGTTCTACATACATATGATCTTGGCAGAGTTTCTCCTGTACGGTTCCCGCAGGAGCTGATTCCCAACATTGCCAGCCATCCCAAGTCATCGGACACCGACCTCAGATAGAGAGAGAAAAAAGATTAATCAGAAATTTAAACTATTCTCAAAAATAATCTTATACTACTACTTTTTTTTTCATTTTTTATCAAAAGATCCCCTCCATTGACCGAGAGCTTAGAGATTTTGACGAATATCAATCAATGGATCGCAGCCCGATGAATATTTATTTAAATCATTTGGATGCCAAATGGCATAAATAATGTGTGTCTGGATATTTATAGTCTTTATGGCTTAAGATACCAAAAATTCGAAAAGAAAAATTAAAAGATAATTAGGAAAAATGTATTAATAATAATTCTATTGATCGCTCAGGGGCCCACATCTTGTGGGTACGTGGATGGCGACCAAGAGCTGCCCGAGCTGGGACAGGCAGTCCTTCAGTTCTTTGTATGTCTGTCTCTTCCTTCCTATTTTCAACAGGCGTCTGACCGTGCGACGGTCAGGTCTCTCCTTCTCCTTCCGGTCGCAAAAACGCATGATAGGGTTGGAGGAATAGAGTGAGGTCCGCCGAACCCCGCAGCGAGGGAATGGGACCAGAACAGAAGAAGTATTAATTCTATTAATAATTGCATTCATGATTAGGTGAATAATTTTTGAAAATTTCATTTTAATTTAATTTATACAATAAAAAGCTTTATTTTAATTTGGTTAAATGCAAATTGAATAATTGAACTAATTGTTATTAAAGTAATAATGAATAATTCAGCACCGGCAAATAAATTGAATCAATTGTATTTGTATAATTTTTAGGGAATCTATTTCCCTTTTATATAAGCATCTTCAGGTCTTACTGGAAATACATGAAAAAAAACAGAGAAAGAAACATTTTTTTAATGTATTTCAAATAAGGTTTGTGATGCTTAAATAAAAGCGAAATCGAACACTACCATCGAACTACCATGGTTATCAACAATGTATAGTTTACTCCTATGCCAATCAAACAATTACACTTGAAAGGGGGACAATAGGGTGGCTCTTAGCTACTACTGGGGAAAATTTTTTTTGAGATTTTTTTTGACGCTACCCCCTAGTTTGGTGCCATTGCCAAAAAAAATAACCTGTGTAAAATTTCAGCTCAATCGGATAAGGGGAAAGGGTGCCCCAAAGGTCCTGAAAATCGACAAAAAATCAGAAATCCTTTTTATTTATTTATCTTGTTAAATATAAATTATATACAAAAAAGTTTTATATAAAAGTTGCAGAGAACAGGGGATCTCAAAACGTGTATATCCATCAAAATCTTGACATCAAATTTATTACATGAAACCAATTATTTTCTCTATATATATATATTACATGTATAGGTAAGAGAAAGTAAAAATTGATTTTCGCGGTTTTCTCTGAAACCGTTAGCCGTACATAAAAAACTGATTGATGTTATTATGTGCATTTTTTATAGATCTACAACTTTTATATAACACTTTTTTGTATATAATTTATATTTAACAAGATAAATAAATAAAATGAATAATTTCTGATTTTTTGTCGATTTTCTGGGCCCTTGGGGCACCCTTTCCCCTTATCCGATTGAGCTGAAATTTTACACAGGTTATTTTTTTTGGCAATGGCACCAAACTAGGGGGTAGCGCGAATAAATTTCCAACTTCGAAAAATAAGAGCAACCCTAGGGGGACAACTTGTGGTTGTTAACTCATTCTTAGTCGACGCTCTGCGGCCCCCAGCCGCGAGATCCGGACTTTTCCCCACAGAGGATTAGCTCCTTGATGGACAGCTTTCACTAGTGGGCAATCCGGCTGCAAAGTGGCAACAACGACAACGAGGAGGGAGGGATCGGGTCACTGGGGGAACTGCATGCCGCGAGGTATTTGCTCTAACCGTCCACCACCGGATCACTGCGCTCCGACACACAGCGACCACACGGTGAACTGGAACCTAGAACAGACGCACAAGTACACACACCTTCGGTAATCGAAAGTTGTGTACTGTGCTTGTCACACCAGATTTTTTTGTGTCGAGATATATTTAGTTTCCGACAATACGGTACATTTGAATTTGAAAAATTTATAAACTATTTGTTTATTTATATTTTGTTACCATGGCAACCATTTCGCCTATCTTTCCTTTCAAGTACAAGAGTAAAGTGATCTTCATTTCAATGGCAAAATGAGAATATACATTTTAAAGAACATCTAAAAAATAATTGATTTTTGAATTTTAATCAAGGAGCGAATTTTGAGAAAATCGAAAAAAACTGAAAAAGTAGATAAGTAAAGTACTAGTATTCTTTGGCCGATTTTGATTAAACTTTCAAGTCTAACCTCAACAGGCATCTTCTCAGTTCCCGCAGTTGAGTTTCCCTTTTATGCTTCTCCTTTTGTTTTTATTTTCTTCCTGACTGCATGTGACTACTGTTCATTATAGGTCTTCGGACCTTATGCACCCATTCCAAAAAAAAGCTTATTTTCACGGCCTAGAGGGGGTGCCTATCTTAAATATAAAATTTCATCTTCCTAGCTCAATTCCTTCATGGTTTAAATTTAACCAGACAGACACACAGACAGACCATGTGGCGAAAAACATTTTTTTGGATTCAGGGGACCTCAAAACGTGTATATCCATCAAAATCTTTTGACATGAATCCAATACTTCCTCTCTATATATGTATATTAACATATACATATGGGTAAGAGAAAATAAAAATAAAAAATCTGGTGTGACTGGCGCACAGCACACAACTTTCTCTTACCTTCGGTAATCGAAAGTTGTGTTCTGTGCTTGTCACACCAGATTTTTCGTGTCGAAATATATTTAGTTCCCGACAGTACGGTACATTTGAATTCAGATGTAAAATTTATAAGTATGGGAAAATATTTATATTTTGTTAACATGGCAACCATTTTTCCTATCTTTCCTATGAAACACAAGAGTAAAGTGGTCTTCAGAAGGTTTCAATCGCAAAATGAGAATATACATTTTAAAGAGCATCTAAAAAATAATTGATTTTTGAATTTAAAAAAAAATCGTTGGAGCAAATTTTGAGAAAATCGAAAAAAACTGAAAAAGTACATCAGTAAAGTACTAGTACTCTTTGGCCGATTTTGATTAAAAGCTTATTTTTCCGGTCCCGGGGGGTGTTTAACTTAAATATAAAATTTCAACCTCGTAGCTCAATTCCTTCATCCTTAAAATTGAACACACACCCACCCACCCACACACCCACACACCCACCCACAGACAGACCATGTCGCGAAAACCACTTTTTTGGATTCAGGGGACCTCAAAACGTGAAGATCCATCAAAATCTCGACATCGAATTTTTGACATGAATCCAATACTTTCTCTCTATATATATATTACATATATACATAGGTAAGAGAAAGTAAAAATTTATTTCATCATTGGTACCTTTTTAATCGTTTCTCTCAAAAAATTTTTTATCTCTAAATGATCTTTAATTGCTGGTTGTTTATCTATTGATTTAAGCCACTAAACTTCCGTTGGAGATATGAATTTCTTTTCTAAAAAAAAAAAAAATTTAAGATCAAGAGATAATTAGAAGATATGTAAGCTTAATCATTCATTCTTTTTACAAAATTTTTTTCAAAAGGATTGCCTTTTAACTTGATATCTCTTAGCTAGGATTAATCGATGCAGAATGAAAGCTTTAACTTTGTTGAGATAAATTTAATTCAAGTAAGCAGAAAAACAAAAACAAAAAACAAAAAAACAAAAAATTCTATAAGTTTGTCTTCAGAAATTACGCTTAAGAAATTATCAGATTAGATAAATTATTATTTTTATTTTCCAAGTCATAGTAGGAAAATCCATATCAAATTTTTAAATCTCATTTGAATTACTCACATAAGTGTTTGATTAATTTAAATAAAATTTTAGAATTAGAAAAAGTGAACTATTATTTGGAAATAAATAAAATTTAAGATTTAGAGATTTTAATTTGCTTCAAGAATTTTAATTAGTCATTTCCAATAGGTTTTTGTCAATTATGAGAGACAAGATCGGATCCAGAAGAGTTTCTCGGGGGGGGGGGGTAATCTGGTGTGACAGGTCGCACAGCCCACAATTTTTTCTTACTTTCGGTAATTAAAATAATTAATTAAAGTTGCATTCTGTACTTGTTTACCAAAATATATATACAAATCAAATTTTTTAAGTATTAATTTTTAAAATTTTATATTAAAAACTAGACGCAAAGCCCCGCCTTCGGCGGGGCTTTCCGTCTAGCCGGGGGCTGCGCCCCCTGGACCCCCCTGCTCGCCTTCGGCTTATATACATACCGGTACATACATTTTCCCTTTTCATTTTTATATATAGAGTTTATTTTAACGGTTAATTATTCATGAACTTAAGATTTTTTGTGAATAATATCCTTTCCGGGACTCTCCCGGTACACAGACACGCCGATATTTTAGAATTCAAAATGTAAATAAATAAAAAAAAATCGTAAACATGGGTAAATATTTATATTTTGCTACCATGGCAACTATTTCTCCTAATTTTTATTTTTTTCTTATTTTAACGGTTAATTACTCATTAACTTATTGTTATTTGTGAAACAAAACCTGTCCGAGATTCTCACAAAAATACACAGAAAATTTCATCATAATTGGTTCAGTCGTTTAGGAGGAGTTCAGTCACATACACACGTACAGAAGAATTATATATATAAAGATAAAATTTAATTCCTAAAAAAATATTTTTCTCAAATCTCGGGGGAGGGAAGGAGGTAATTACCCCCTTTACCCTCTCCCCCTCTTGTATCCGCCTTAATAAAAGTCTTGCCATTTCCCTTATAATTTATTATATTATTTATTAATAAAAAGTTTTAGAACATGCGGCTCGGATATACTTTTTCTGCGATCCTATTAGGTTTTATATAGGTACAGTACTCTTTACTTTCTCTTACTTCTATATATGTTAATATATATAGAGAGAAAGTATTGGTTTCATGTCAAAAATTCGATGTCGAGATTTTGATGGATATACACGTTTTGAGGTTTTCTGAATTCAAAAGTGGTTTTCGTGACATGGTCTGTCTGTCTCTGTGTGTGTCTGTGCACAAAATATCTCCAAAATGAAAAGAGCTAGGAGATTTTGAACAACATCGGCCAAAGAGTACTAATACTTTACTGATGTACTTTTTCCGTTTTTTTTCGGTTTTCTCAAAATTTGCTCCGATTTTTTTTTTTACTTAAAAAATCGCTCTAACAATTTCGATTGATACAAAAATCAATTATTTTTTAGATTCTCTTTCAAATATATATATCCTCATTTATCTCTTAAAATTGTTTGAAGCACACTTTACTCTTGTACTTCATAGAAAGGATAGGAGAAATGGTTGCCATGGTAACAAAATAGAAATAAATTTAAAATAAAAAGATAAATCCTTATTTATTTCGCACTTTTTATTTCCAAATATACAAAATTTCTTTGGGATATTTCGGCCGCATCACACAGCCATCTTCAGTCAAGACTAAAAATACATTAAAAGGAGCAAGTTTAAATTGGCTGAAGATGGCTGTGTGATGCGGCCGAAATATCCCAAAGAAATTTTGTATATTTGGAAATAAAAAGTGCGAAATAAATAAGGATTTATCTTTTATTTTAAATTTATTAATAATTATGTTTCGCCAAAAAATTCTTTTGAAGTTTTAAAATAGAAATATTTTCCCAAATTCATAAATTTTAGATCATGAATACATACATGTATATCGGTGGAAACTAAATATATCTCGACACAAAATATCTGGTGTCACAAGCACAGAACACAACTTTCGATTACAGAAGGTAAGAGAAAGTTGTGTGCTGTGCGACAAACCACACCAGATTTTTTTTTAAACAGACGGACATTAGCGGAATATATATACTTATTGTATAAATTTTGATTGCGGTTTTTATTGGCCAGGTAAAGATTTTCGGTTGAACATAGCTAGTTTAGAATACTAAGTAGTTTGTATTAGACATGGGTGATACTGTATCAATCTGATATTTTGTATCAGGTAGGAAAAAGTAACAGGTACACATAATGGGTACGAGCAAAAAATATCAGGTATTTAAATACCAAAGTAAAAATCAGATAACTTATTTATTAAAAAAAAAATATATATATATTTTTTTCATTTCTGCTCTCTTTCTTAAAGTGAAGAAAAGAGAAATAATGTATAAGTAATAATTAGATTTGTATTTAATTATTATAGGGCCTAGTGAGAAAAGTAGAGTAAAAAATGTAAAAATGATTCGGAATGACGTTCGAAAAGCGCGCCAGAGCAATAGCGAAATTGCCCTGTCAGGAGAGAAGAGACGGGGCGGGGCGTCGCGAGTTGAGGGTCGCAAGAGAGAAGGAATGAGAGAACAGGCGCAACGAAAACTGTATCGGGTAAGGAACGAAGCTCTAAAGTGAAAAGCAAGTATTTGATCAATGCGCAAGCGCGAGCGAGATATCAGGTTCGAGTGAGAAAGGAATACGCGTCCTGTTCAGGTCCAGTCGAGTATGCCCGAGTTGTTGATACTCAAATAACAGATACAAAAAGTATATGTTATTTGCTCGGTATTCGTTTCTCACTCGAACCTGATATCTCGCTCGCGCTTGCGCATTGATCAAATACTTGCTTTTCACTTAGAGCGTCGTTATCTTTACCCGATACAGTTTTCGTATCTCCTGTTCTCTCATTCCTTCTCTCTTGCAACCCTCAACTCGCGACGTCCCGCCCCGCCTCTTCTCTCCTGACAGGGCCATTTCGCTAGCTCTGGCGCGCTTTTCGAACGTCATTCCGAATCATTTTTTTTTTTACTCTACTTTTCTCACTAGGCCCTATAATAATTAAATACAAATCTAATTATTACTTATACATTATTTATCTTTTATTTACTTTAAGAAAGAGAGCAGAAATGAAAAAAATATATTTTTTTTTTAATAAATAAGTTATCTGATTTTTACTTTGAAACTTTTTTTTTTTTTTATATAAAAACATTAATTAAAAAAATAAAAATATATGTAACTGTGAATTGAAATACATAATGAATAGAATTAAATTAAATTTCGTTCGCCGGTACAGAAATTTGTTAATTATTTTTTCTAATGCAGTATATAAATTGACATTTTAAATTTGGAGACATTAAAATGTCAGTTCACTCAGTTTGGAAAACTCTTTAGTAATGAATAATTATGAGTTTGTTCTCAACACAAGAATAAATAGGGTAGAAAACATTTGAAAAAATGTTAGACACGTTGTTATTGACTTGAATTAATGTAAAGTTAGCGTTGCTGGGTGAAATTTGTTTCGGGTACAAAAGTATCAGGTAAAAATATCGGGTCATAACAAGTACCTGTAACAGCTGGTACCTGGTACAGCAAAATCGAGTAATGACCCATGTCTATCTTCTATATCACAGCCCGGTGGCCAACGTCTATTTCCTGATTTCAAACGAATTTTTACTTCCTCTTACCTCTATATATGCTAACATACTTGAGCTTGTGAGAAACTATTGTACATGGCTTAGTTAGCTACTTTCAAACATGTTCTTCATACATTTGGTCATATTAGTAGGGGCAAAATAGGACCCAGGAGTTCTCAAACTTTCTAGCCCTTATAATCTGTAAAAGTATCGCTGCGTGCGAAACTAAGGCCTTTCCCTAATTTCCTCTTTTAACTAACATGAACTCATTAAGATTAAAAGACAATCAGACTATAATTTAAAGTAATAGACAAATTTATTAGTATGTTCGGATTCAAAGGTTTAAACGTTCAATCTAGGCCTACCTTTTAACTCATAAATAGAAAATAACTGGTCCCACGACATCTTAGCTGAATCCAAAATACTATATCCAGGGGCGTATATAGAAATTTTTTCGGGGGGGGGGCCTGAACTCAAAAAATCTTTCTGCGGAAATTTTGTTTTTAAGAAACTAAATTTTTTTCACACGAAATTTTTTGCGGAACATTTTTTCTTTTTCGGAATCAAAGTTTTTCAACCTGCGAAAAAATTTGTTGCGCTGATGTCTGTATATTCCTATATATGTATATGTGTTATGCCCCCTCGGCCCCCCCCTCCTTATATACGCCCTTGTATATATCTCTTAAAACAGAGGAGTTATTCGAGCTATTTTTCATGAGTTTTTATCCAACTTTTTTCTTACATGTCTCCCTACTCGGTCCCTCTAGATGCATCGCAAGACGTCACGTCAAAAAAAATTCGATGTTGGCTGTGTCGCCTTCACAGCCGCTGGTCTTTTAACGTGTCAACATCTATTTCCTGATTTCAAACGAATCTTTTTTACTTTGTCCCCAATAATTATTTTATTTAATATTGAAAATACTGATTTTACTTTTGTGTTTATAGTAAAAGCCATTTTTTTTAAAATTATATTCGCCTGTAGCAATTTTTTGATAAGATTTTGCTTAAAAAATGAGAGAAAAAACTAATTTTAGAGTGAATTACTTCGGATTTTTTTTATTTAGTCTAATAGTTTTTCTTTCTGCACAAATTGACATCACATTTATCTGATTAGCCGTTCGGAATCTACAGTGGTTTAATCTTTCAAATTAGAATTTACCCCCGCGCGGTAAAAATGAAATGATAGAAAAAAACAAATGGTGAAATCTTTAGCTGGAGAATCATTCTTTCCAACCGTATATTCAACATAATTACACCTCTTAAGACAGAGGAGTTATTCAAGCCGCTAACTTTTTCGTGCATGTCTCGCTACCGGGCCTCTATACATGCATTGTAAGACGTTGCCACGTCAAAAAAATAGAATAGTCCGAATCCCCTCCCCTTGGCTTTGAGATTATCAATATTTAAAAAGAATGGTCTAATTGCTATGTAATATTTATCCTCCTAACCGGTTCGTATTGTTTGCCTTTATCACTGGTTGAAAGAAGCGCCTATGGACAAAAAAAAAAAAGATTTTTCCCCTCATGGTGGTAAAAATACTTTTTCCGCGTGAGTAAATCTGACTTTTAATTCTGTGTTCATTTGGATGGCCACAAATTATTCCAGGTAAAAGAAGGGGGTCATGTCCATTTTTATTGATTTATTTTTTATCCCCTCCTAATTTGTTGTAAGGCAAATAAGTTTGAGGAGAGAAGAAGAAAAATAAACACAAAAAATAAAAAAAAATAAAAAGGGAAGGAAAAATAAAGTTTTTTTTTTTACTTTTCTTTTTCAACTTTTTATTTATTTATTTATTTCCTTTTTTTAACTCATCCAATTTTTATGTGAGGAAAAGGGAAAAAAAAATGAAATTATTTAACAATCTCAACGTCCTCTTAAAAAGAAAAAAAAATTTCATACCGTGCAACTTGAGAAGTGAAAATTCATAATTGGTCAGATCTGTTTATAATTTGAGATATAAACAGGGCCGGGCTAAGGCGTGTGCGGTTTTCTAAGAGGGGGGAGAGGGTGAGGTTCTTTTACCAGGTATTGGCAAGTGTTTGAGCCAAAACAAATGTGTAAATAAATGGTGCATACCCTTGTGCCAGTTTTGGAAATTAATCAGCTTTCAAGCAAAGGTGTAAGTATGGATTAATTAGTTTTTCCCGAAGCACCTATAACGTGACAAAGTGCCCCGAAGAAGGGTACTATGTCACATGCAAAAGACTGAGCCACTTCCACACTTTTCATGGGTCCAGTCTTTGCACTTTGTGCATTGGACCCATACTTCTTTGGGGGCACTGCTTTGAAATTGGTCTCCGCAGACCAAACATATGGATGGCATCCTCTTTTTTCTGATGAAAATTACGATTTTTTGATAGGCCTATATTTTGATTCAATCTCCCATGCCCATTTATCCACTGCGACACAATAAGTTTGAAACTGTCTGAGTAGGGTGACAGCAAGCTTTGGCGGCGCGGGATGGTTTCTAAAAATTCCCCCTACCCCCTCCCAATTCTCCCCTATTGAAATTGTGACAAAGTACCCCGCTCTCCCCTACTTTAAAGTTATTGGTTCGTTAATGATGTCTTTAAACTAAGGGGTGAAATTCGGACCTTTGAATTATAGAGAATCCATTAAATAGAATTGTTTCATTGAAATAAAAAAGTATTTGGTGACTATGATATCACGAGAGAGAGGTAAGAAAATAAATGCATTCATTTAAGGTTTCGGATAGTACCCCGTAAGTCATAATAGAATCTAAATTTTTTTTTTAAATAAAATAAAAATTTGAATGCCAAAATTCTTTATTATAATTTAGTTGTGACCTATCATAGTTTATAATTGTATTAAGTTAATAATTTAATTACCAAAAATAATAAATGAATGACTTTTGACTTGAGCAGTTTTTCACGTAATAAAGATCTGGCAACATTGCATTTATCAGCTATTTATTTTAAATCTTAAACACCTTAAATTTTATTTTATTTAATATATTACAATGATTAATGCAAATCAGTTTAAATACAATGGACGATTTGCGAGAAAAAATATTGTAAAATTGAAAAAAAAAATGTAACTGACATCGACAAAAGACAATTATGTTATGCGACGTTGCCGGACTGGTCTCACTCTCAAATCTTCCTTATTTTTAAATATTGGCGACTGTCATTTTGGAGAATTTTTTTGACTTTCTTGTTAAAATATATTTAAAAGCCTTCGGCAGAAACTTTTGATTTTATTTTTAACGTATTCTTCGGAAGTGACTTGAATAAATGTAAGTTTTTTTTGTTTTTGTATCTATTGCAGAGGTGGCTATATAATTCGATATGTGTGCGTTTCGTCGACATTCCCCATATGTTAAATTTCAATTTTTTAAAAATTAATTACACGATAACCCTTGGGCAGATCTGCATCAAGAAATTATTTTATACGTATGTGATAGTGATTAATAACATATTAAAAAATTAGCTTTTAATCTAATAAAGTGCTTTAATGTCCGAACAACCTTAATTGAGTTTTTAGTTTTTGAAACGAATTATAGCTTATTATGGATATTCACCTGATGATTAATCAAGAGCGAATTTTTTAAATATAAAATTTCCGTCTAGTGTCTCATTTGGTTCATATTATATTTTGACCACACACAGACAGACGGACCATTTTGCGGGCTCCTTTTTTTTTGGACTCAGCGGACCTCAAAACGTGTATATCCATAAAAAAAAATCTTGAATTTTTGACTACTTTCTCTCAAAACATTTTAACATGGAGAAAGTAAAAATGAAAATACTAATAATAAGCCATCCCCGTATGAATAAATATATAAACATTCATATATTAATTACTGATATTTTTAACATGAAATTTTAATCAAATGATGAAAATTAAATTGAATACTAAATGGAAATTAAACAACATGTATAATTAATGAATTAATTCTATCTCTCTATCTATCCTCTACGCACGCATTATTTTAATTATATTTCATTCGCCACTACTGTTTATTGGATTCTTTGATTTGTTTTTTTGTTTTTTAAGTTATCAAAAATTCTGACATCGACAAACGTCCCGAGTGTCTAATTAAAAGGTGACCTCCTCCTCCTCCTCGTTATCAATGTATCTCTGAAATGTTACTTGATCAGGTTATGGGGTGTGGGGTGTGGGGGGGGTGGGGAGTGCATAAATCTGTGGTTGCTATCTCGAGATCATATTTCTTATTCAAATGCAACCGCAAATTGCAATCTAATTGACAATAATGAATAATGAATGGCAACAACCAACGATCTTTGTTTGTTACCCCCGCCCCCCCCCCCTCGCCCTAAATAAATTAAAAATGGTGGAGGGAGATTTATCTTTAACGAGGGCGTCTCTTGGGAATTTTTAAATTCCTTCGTTGTCTTTTTGAGCGCTCTATTCATGCAAATATGTGTCTTTGATATTGTAATTGTCATATACAGATATACAGATTATATATTTGAGGAACTTCCTGGGGCCTCATCAAATGAGAAGTTCTCCGAAGTTGAATCGAGAGTCAGGTTTGGAATTGCAGTGCTCACGGTTCCTTCTCTATACATTTTGGAGATACGTACAAGAACATATGATAAGAGAAGCTCTATTGACTCGGGAAAGAATATCCATCCACCAGCGGAATACAAAACATAGGGAGGATTTGAGATGTCCGAGACCTAGGTTGAAAATCGTCTAATTCAAGACTTCTTAATGCTCTCAAAACTTCTCCAAATATAATCATTTTCAAAACAAAAAGACCCTTAAAACCCACCTCCTGAAACAACCAACCTCTGTTAGTCCGAGAGCTGGCAAGAGTTTTCTGTTGCATTTTAGTAGGCCTAATGGAAACATATCTAGAAGCAGGTGGAGTCAGCGCTAGTTCAAACCTGTTAAAAAAATATCATAATCTAAAGTGTTTTCCGAAGGCTGAAACTTCCCAAAATAATAATAAACAAATCAGGTCAAGTTAACTAAGGCGCTATGGGACACTAAATAAATTTATATCCTGACACAAAAAATCTATTTAGTATGACTGGCGCACAGTACACAACTTTCTCTTACCTTAGTTAATCGAAAGTTGTGTACCGTGTGCCACTCACACCAGATTTTTTGTGTCGAGATATATCTAGTTTCCTATAGCACATAGCACCTTAGTTAACTTGACAACTTGTTTAATATTATTTTGGAAAGTTTCAGCCTTCAGAAAACACTTTGGATTATGATATTTTTTTAATTGACAGGTTTGAACTAGCGCTGCCCCAAAATTGCGCTGTCTGATTGTTAGATTCCTATTTTATATTCAAATTTGCTCGTTGTCTACAAATTTTCAGCTTTCAGAAAACAGTTTAGAATATTACATCTTTACGCGCTTATTCCCGCTAAACTCCCCGGTACTGGAAGTGCTGACTCTAGAGTATCTTTCTATTACTAAAATGCAACCTATTCTGAAAATATTAGCCTTCAGAAAACTCTTGCCCATTTCATCTCCAGCTCTTGGACTATATATGGACCCTGTTACGCATTAGTGTGTCAAGTGCCAGCTACCGAGATTTGAGAAAATTAACATTAAAGTTTTTTGTTTTCATTGGATTATATATAATTTTTTTGGTCAATTGTGCAAGTAACATTAAATATAAATTTTTTTAGGACATATTTCATAAAAAATACTATTAATTATAGCATTTGAAACAATATTCCGTGCTTAACTCAATTTTTAATTTTTTGGCGCTTGACACACTAATGGATAACAGGGACCATATATAGTCCAAGAGCTGGAGATGAAATGGGCCCTAGCGCATCCGGCTTTCCGACTTTTTACCTAAATATCCGGCCTCTTTTTTTTTTGAAATTTCATAATAAATTAATTTTATATCACAAATCCGGGGAAAAATTACAAAAAAATCTGGAACTAGAT